>CM037874.1:22890787-23158582 GCA_021292105.1 Anadara kagoshimensis
TATTGTAATTTAGTTTAACTGAAGGTCCTGGAGGAGGGGGATTGTTTGGATCCTGAAAAAATAGAAAAAGATTGTGAGTCATGAAAAATGAGAAGCCACAGTGGCTGAGCAGTTAAAAGCAACATCTAGGTTCAAATCACACTTAGGCAGATCCTAATATGAGAGAGTTTGTCAGGTCATTTGATGAAGGCCCATTGTTTTCTTCAGGTTAATGAAGGCCCATTGTTTTCTTCAGGTTAATGAAGGCCCATTGTTTTCTTCAGGTTAATGAAGGCCCATTGTTTTCTTCAGGTTAATGAAGGCCCATTGTTTTCTTCAGGTTAATGAAGGCCCATTGTTTTCTTCAGGTTAATGAAGGCCCATTGTTTTCTTCAGGTTAATGAAGGCCCATTGTTTTCTTCAGGTTAATGAAGGCCCATTGTTTTCTTCAGGTTAATGAAGGCCCATTGTTTTCTTCAGGTAAAGAAGTTTCCTCCACCATCTCATAACTGACCACCTAGATATTAATGAAAAAATCTTGACTCGAGTATAATACACCACTCCAATCCTCAAAATATAACGAAATCTGCCCATAACAGCAACCAAAATATTATTAGTGAAGGTGGTCTTAATGACCAGGTGCTCTTTATATACAAGTTCAAACTAACACTGCTTTTCATTAATAACTTTGAAAGATTAACCAAAAACCTGACATTGATCATAAAACCTCAGGTGTGTTTAATGTGAAGGGTTTAATGCAGTGATGCTATATACTAGTATAAGATTTAAAGCTTCTAAGCCTTTCGATTCATAATACAATGATATAGATATATGTTAAGGTCACTGTGACCCTAAAGGACATATTTAAAGGTCATTGTGACCTTAAATGAAGGTCAAAGCTAACCTTGTTCCAAATTTAATGGGGCTTCTTACACTGATTTTTCTGAATGAAGTTCCCAGTTTTAAGCCCTTTAATGCATCACAAAAGCATGCACATTGAGGATTTACTTAGTTATGTTAAACACATGTACCTGGAAAAAGCCGAAAGCAAAACTTAAATATTTATATATACTTACATTATTTCTAGCAGGTTTCATATCACCACGGTTACGTAGACTTGGAGGGCGTAGAAAAAACAAGGCAGTAGCTACAACCATCCACCCTAACATCATCAACATCATTGTATTAAATCCGCCATTAGGAGTAACGTCTCCACCGGGCACTGTAAATAGAACATAAATTCATGAACTTTTATGAACAGACCACCAAGTTAGCCCAGTCAGTAGAGTGCTCACTCTGTACATGGGAAGTCTTAAGTTCGAACTCCAGCTGGGCTCTGACCAAGACTTGAAAATAGATAGCGACTGATTCTTTCATCAATCAATCTGCATTTAGAAATGAATGCCTTTATAGATGCCTTAAAAGTCGATGCTCCATGTCACGACGGGCCCGGCATGTTTAAGAACCCTCCCTGCACATTGCCCTGCGTGCATTGCAAAGGTAAAAAAATTTCTGCCACTTCACCTATAGCTGGTGACATCTTGAAATAAGTGAAACATTCTTAAATGGGATGTGAAACCTCATTCATTCAATAAATACACCTGTAAATGGAGCATAGAGTTTTAGGACCATCTCTAACCTTCAATTCAGTGTTCAATCAAGAAATGTACAATGCAGTAGTGGGTGGGGTCATCCTTACCCAGACCTTGAAAAAACCAGGGGTCATTTTTTTCAAAAATTTGGTTGACATGATAACAAGAATAGATGCATTTTATTTGAAACAAGAGCACCGCCGAGCGGAGCATTATACGCCCGTGTTATATTGATCGAGTAGTACTATTTACTGAGAAGTATAAGTACAACTAGGATATATGTATGTAAAAATATATTACCAACTCCGTGTTCGGGCCATAACTCGTAACCCAAAAAGTTGTAATTCAAATTTGCACGAGATATTACCATGATTAAGGTGTAACTGTATAACAAATTTCATTTAAATCCATGTTTGTATTGTCTACTGAATGGAATACAAACCACATGGTCATACATACAAAAATTTCTAAGTTAAAAAAGGGGCATAACTCCTCCAAAAATAATCTGAAAAAGTTGTAATTCGAACTTGCACCAGATATTAACATCGTAAATGTGTATACCAAATGTATAACAAATTTCATTTAAATCTATGTTTGTATTGTCTACTGAATGGAATACAAACCACATGGTCATACATACAAAAATTTCTAAGTTAAAAAAGGGGCATAACTCCTCCAAAAATAATCTGAAAAAGTTGTAATTCCAACTTGCACCAGATATTAACATCGTAAATGTGTATACCAAATTTCATTTGAATCCATAAATAGTTGTAGGCTCTAATGATCGGAAACCACATGGTCATACATACAAAAATTTCTAAGTTGAAAAAGGGGCATAACTCCTCCAAAAATAATCCGAAAAAGTTGTAATTCCAACTTGCACCAGATATTAACATCGTCAATGTGTATACCAAATTTCATTTGAATCCATAAATAGTGGTAGGCTTTAATGATCGGAAACCACATGGTCATACATACAAAAATTTCTAAGTTAAAAAAGGGGCATAACTTCTCCAAAAATAATCCGAAACAGTTGTAATTCGAACTTGCACCAGATATTAACATCGTAAATGTGTATACCAAATTTCATTTGAATCCATAAATAGTGGTAGGCTCTAATGATCGGAAACCACATGGTCATACATACAAAATTTCTAAGTTGAAAAAGGGGCATAACTCCTCCAAAAATAATCCGAAAAAGTTGTTATTCGAACTTGCACCAGATATTAACATCGTAAATGTGTATACCAAATTTCATTTGAATCCATAAATAGTGGTAGGCTCTAATGATCGGAAACCACATGGTCATACATACAAAAATTTCTAAGTTAAAAAAGGGGCATAACTCCTCCAAAAATAATCCGAAAAAGTTGTAATTCGAACTTGCACCAGATATTAACATCGTAAATGTGTATACCAAATTTCATTTGAATCCATAAATAGTTGTAGGCTCTAATGATCGGAAACCACATGGTCATACATACAAAAATTTCTAAGTTGAAAAAGGGGCATAACTCCTCCAAAAATAATCCGAAAAAGTTGTAATTCCAACTTGCACCAGATATTAACATCGTAAATGTGTATACCAAATTTCATTTGAATCCATAAATAGTGGTAGGCTTTAATGATCGGAAACCACATGGTCATACATACAAAAATTTCTAAGTTAAAAAAGGGGCATAACTCCTCCAAAAATAATCCGAAACAGTTGTAATTCGAACTTGCACCAGATATTAACATCGTAAATGTGTATACCAAATTTCATTTGAATCCATAAATAGTGGTAGGCTCTAATGATCGGAAACCACATGGTCATACATACAAAAATTTCTAAGTTGAAAAAGGGGCATAACTCCTCCAAAAATAATCCGAAAAAGTTGTTATTCGAACTTGCACCAGATATTAACATCGTAAATGTGTATACCAAATTTCATTTGAATCCATAAATAGTGGTAGGCTCTAATGATCGGAAACCACATGGTCATACATACAAAAATTTCTAAGTTAAAAAAGGGGCATAACTCCTCCAAAAATAATCCGAAAAAGTTGTAATTCGAACTTGCACAAGGTATTACCATGGTAAAGCTGTATACCAAATTTCATTTGAATCCATAAATGTTTGTGGTCTCTATTGAATGGAATACAAATTGTTAACAGACGCCCGCCCGCCCGGACGGACAGCACCGTAACATAATACGTCCTGTCATATGACGGGCATATAAAAATCAGTATAAGGTCAAAGAAAATACTTTAGAATCATAAATATTTGTGAGGCTAAATTTACCGGTATGTGGTTTAAAAATTTTTTTTTAATTTCATTTGGAAAATATTTCATAGAAAAATAAATTATAAAAGCCATTTTACAACCACATCATGAGTTTCTAAATTAAAAAACAAATTCTGAAATATTGAGACATTAATGAATGTCTTCATTCTAGAAGTAAACATCAATTGTTCATTGGCAGGTTTAATAGTTCAGAAACTGAATTTCAACTTTGACCTAGCGACCTGGGTTGTGATCCCATGCAATGTCTTATTAAAGGTCATAAATTCACCAAGTTTGAGATCAATTGGACACAAAGTGCATCTTTAAATACATGGAACCAAATTTCTATTTTTGTAATTAGACTTTGACCTTGTGACAATGTCTTTTCACAAGGAATAAATTCACCAAGTTTGAGAACAATCAGAGAAACAGCGAGTCTTTAAATGCACTAATACTGAATTTCTATTTATAGCAACTGTGACCTTGTGAACTTGTGATCAATAAGAGTTTGTCTTTAAATGCAGATTCTGAGTTTTTTAATTATAGTAAATGTGATCTAAAAATTTGACCTAGTGACCTGGTTTGCAATCTCATATGATATCTCATCTCAAACAATAAATTGACCAAGTTTGAGATGAATCACAGGAATAGTGCATCTTTAAATGCACAGAAACTGAATTTCTATTGAAAAAACTGTGACCTTGATCTTTGACCAATCCTTCATCACAGGAAATAAGTTGACTAAGTTTGAGATCAATCAGACAAACTGTGTATGATGTAATATGTCCTGTCAGTATGGAGGGACATATAAAAAGCTAAATATATGATAATTAAATGTAAAATGTGATGTTTCAGGGCTGAAAAATTTACTGTCTGAAAACCTCTTTGAGAGAAAAATTGACAGGTCATCGACCATGCCCACATTGTTCCGACAGAGGCCTGGCATGCTTTAATTACATGCAAAAAGAACGGAAACTCTGCCTGAATTGTGCCATTTAATGACATCACTGACACTAGTATGTCATTACTTATTGTGATGTTGCTTTGTTACCGTGATGGCGGCCAGTTTCGGAACATAAAAAGCATGGTGCGGCATTATGTCAATTCAGAGTATTCTCAAGAGTGAAAATTTACAGTTAATACTTGCAAAATGTTTTTGTGTGACCCATCAGTTTTTTTTTTTAGTTTTTAATTTAAATTTTAATAATAAATTAAATTAAAACTTACTGTCATTGATGCATTCATTGTCTGTACAGTAAGACTGAGTGTTCCTCAACTACAATATAATATACATATTATGTCAACATTTTACATGATAAACTTTTTTTATTATTTATTTTATTTTATTTTTTTAAATGATACACGATTGTAAGAAATTACAACATCATTAATATTCTGTCCAACTATTCTATTCATCATGATGTCTACATGATTTACATATTAACAATTTAAACCATCTTCATTATTACTAAAACCCTGTTTTTTACATTATTACTAAAACCACCTATTACGGCTACATTTTACGAAAAATTACAATTTGTTTTTAGTTACAAAACTTGACAATATTTTCTAATGGCATCATTTTTTGGGGAAGACACCTAATGTACAATGTCTGTCTCAGCTCAAAGTCTTGCACATTCTGTAAAATTATAAGCCTTTGACCAGATGTCCAATATGTGTACCACATTATCATTTGGTCAGGTAATGTGTGATGTGCCAGCTATCAATCATTCCTTTTTAGAACTAGAGGCTCCCAGGAGCCTGAATAGCTCACCTAGGTAGAGTTGTTGCAGAATGAAAATCAACAGATTGTCTAATGTTTAAATAAATGCTTGAAATTTATTACACAATATTTATTTCTATCACAAAATTTCAATATTATTTCCTTTCAAAACTAAACCATATTTCAAAATTTTGAGACAATACATACCAAGTATCATCGACTTTTCATGTATAATACCCGAGAAATTTTCCTTATCCAAAAACTGATCAATGGACCATGAAATTAAGTCAAGGACAAAAGCCATAAGGCAGTCTGACTGATGTACTATGGTGGCCACCTTGGATTATGTGCGAACATGTCGGACACAATATTTCAGGTAGACCACACAAGGACTATTGTCACAAAGTTTGGTTGCAATTGGCCAAGTGGTTTCACAGGAGTTGATTTTTAAATGCAGATGTTATTTTAAAATACCAAATGTAAAGACCCAATGACTATTGTGGTTAAGTTTGGTTCCAATTGACTCAGTAGTTTCAGAGAAAAATATGTTTGAACATATTTTCCCATAGGGTCCAATGTTAAAATATGTTCTCCACTGACGGCCATCTTGGATTTTGTGTGGCCCTCAAAAACACCAATGTTGTAGGGGGCCACCAAAAGACTATTATGGCCAAGTTTGGTTCCAATTGGCTTAGGGATTTTAGAGAAAAAGATCTTTGAAATTGTTCCCATAGGGTCCAATGTTAACCTATGTTTCCCGTTGGCAGCTATCTTAGATTAGGTGCAGACTTAAAAAAACACCACCCAAAGACTATTGTGGCCAAGTTTGGTTCCAATTGGCTTAGGGTTTTAGAGAAAAAGATCTTTGAAATTGTTCCCATAGGGTCCAATGTTAACCTATGTTCCCCGTTTGTCGCCATCTTGGATTAGGTGCAGACTTAAAAAAAAAACGGTTTCAGAAGGTACCATCTAAGGACTACTGTGACCAAGTTTAGTTCCAATTGGCTCAGTAGTTTCCGAGAAAAATATCTTTGAACGTATTTTCCCATAGGGTCCAATGTTAAAATATGTTCTCAGCTGACGGCCATCTTGGATTTGGTGTGGCCCTCAAAAACCACAATGTTGTAGGGGGCCATCCAAAAACTATTGTGGCTAAGTTCTGTTCCCATTGGCTAAAGGGTTTTAGAGAAAAAGATCTTTGATATTGTTCCCATAGGGTCCAATGTTAACCTATGTTCCCCGCTGGCTGCCATCTTGGATTAGTGGAGACTTAAAAAAAACACCGGTTTCAGAAGGTACCATCTAAGGACTACTGTGACCAAGTTTGGTTCCAATTGGCTCAGTAGTTTCAGAGAAAAATATCTTTGAACATATTTTCCCATAAGGTCCAATGTTAATCTATGGTCCCCGCTGGCAGCCATCTTGGATTAGGTGCGGACATGTCGGACACAATTTTTAAAGTAGACCACCCAAGGACTGTTGTGACAAAGTTTGGTTGCAAATGTCCCAGCGGTTTCTGAGAAGTTGATATTTAATGACGAACGGACGACAACGACGACGGACGCCAAGTGATGGCAAAAGCTCACATGGCCTTTTAGGCCAGGTGAGCTAATAAAAAAGGTGGAGTTTCTGGACATAGAATTTTTTCAATTTGAAATTGAAAATTTTAAGGAATGTGCAGACTTCTTGAAATAAGATTTTGAGCAGAGATGGACATTGTACATTAGGTCAGTTCTCTGAAAAACAGGGTTCTAGTAAAAACGAATATGATTTAGTAATAATAATAACCTGGACCATGTTGTTCAAAGCTCTGGCTCCAGTTTCACAATCATTTGTTACTGGTAACTAACTTTATGACAAGCATGATGACTTAGATGTTTCTGATGTCAACTTTTTTCTATGCAGCAATACACCAGCTTCTCCTGCTTATGATGCATTTGTTTCCCAACTAACATGCAATGGTAGAGCTTTTACCCACTACAGGGACTTTGTTCAATGAAGCAGGCTGCTTGCAAATTAATTGTTGACCCAGGGATATTGCAAGCCCAGGCTTATTAAGGCCCTCAAAAAGTTTTATGGTCGTTGTCACAGTATTGTTGATAAGTTTGATGTCTTACCCTTTCGGAGCACCCGGCCTCAATTCCCTGGTGGAAGTTCATGTGTCTAACCTAACTTGTCAGTTCCAAAGTTTTGTACTTTGCTTCTTGATTGTGATTCGGACATGGATTAGTATGTTTGTTTTTGATTTTCCTTAACTTAAATCTAGCAAATTATTACAATTTTTTATGATACTAAAATATAAGTTGGAACAAAATAAGAATGTAGGTCAAATAACCTCAAAATCATCTTCAAAATGACACCTTAACTTCATGAAAATCTTGAAAACGGATAAAATTATTCAAATTTGCCAAATTTTAGTTAAGACAGATCCATCAGAGTTTACAGTTTAAATATCAGAGGCCCTTATGTAAAATCCATAGGTCCAAGACCTCAGACCTAGGAAATTTTTAACCTCTGCAAATATTTAGCTATAGTCTATATCGTAAAAGTTAATAGTTGCAAATTGGTTTTGGTAACAGAATCGGGAAAGTTAATATCGGCCATTAAAAGTTGGTTTACAGTATGTATGATGAGACCTTTATTGTGTTTAAAACCCACCTAGTGTTCCCCAAATAATACCCATCTGTCTATAGCAACCAATTGTTTTCATTATATAATTTCTGCCACTTCACCTACAGCTTGTGATGTTGTGATATACCAGTAAGTGAAATATTGACTGGGATACAGGGGTTCAAAATTCCCCCAGGTTTGAGATCCAGGACTTTTACATTTGGACCCTTGATATAAAAACTGTAGAATCAGATGGACCTGCCATTTTTTACCAGGATAACACTATTTTTTCTACATAATAACATAATTGCACATGGACCTTTCAATGATGATATTGGACTTTCAACACTTGATGTGGGACCTGCCAAAAAATAAAGGCAAATGGTCCTGGAACTTACATTTCAAAGCATAAATTTGACCTCTAAATAAAGCAAAGGACCTCCGTTGCTGAGTGGTCTAAAGTGTGGGCTTACAAATCAAAGCACCTTTTATGACAAAGGATTTAATCCCACTCTGGCATATCATAGTTTGAGAAAAACTTGTCAGTTGCCTTACATAAGTTCAGAGGTTTTCTCTAGTTTCCCTACCACCCTAAAAAGAAATTATTTCTAAGTGAATGAATCCTAACTTGAGATAAAACACCCTTATTTCACTCTACTTTATAAAATATAAAGTCCACTTGTCTGTCTAATGTGTATGATATAGATAACATCTCGCTAGACTTTAAAACCACATTTATATCACATTTTGCCCACATATATTTTCATATATATCAAAGGACTTATTGTTCTTCATTAAATTTTATATACCAATTGACGTATCGCGGACCATGCTTTTTATGTTCCGACACTGGCCACCATCAAGGTACCAAAGCAGCGCCACAGCAACTAATGACATACTAGTTTCAGTGATGTCATTAAAGGGCACAATTCGGGTTTTCATTCTTTTTGTGCGTAATTCAAGCATGCCTGTCTGTTTTCAGAACATTGTGGGCGTGGCTGAGGATTTGTCAGGAAATCATTCAATGTCAAAATTGTATATCAAGTGGATTTAAACCTCTCATATAGACATAATTTAGATAGACCCCTACAGTTTATATTTCAGAACTTCAAGTTTCCCAATTTAAAAGGCAGAAGGCAGTTTTTAAACAATGTAACAAAATTACTGGGTTCAAATTTCCACAGTTTTGTATTATCCTACCTATTCATGGGGTGTAATTTTTGCAGATTTATTAAACTTACTAAATAGAGATTAAGAATATATATTTTACATGTGGTACAAATTTTGGCAGATACATGTATATATTTAAATGTGCTACATATATATTGTCGCAGGAAATTGTAGACGACAAGATCAGTGATAATTAATACATGTAGCAATTAAAAACTACATTACACTCACAGTACACGTACAAAACCATGGATAAATTTTTGTCATTGTATTAATGCTATATAACATATACTCACTAAGTTCATTAGTCTTTGCATAGCTGTTTCATGGTTCCAGACACATTCACATGGATCAAAGTCTGACATATTTATTCTGAAAGCATAAATGTAAACAATAAAGAAACATCAAAAGGGAGTTAAAAGATCTGGGTACAATTTGTGGACTCAGGCAACCAGAGTAGCGACAGACAGAGGAAAATGATGAGGACTTGTAAACGGCCTCATATAGAAGTCAAGTAAATCAATGTTAAATGTGACCCACTAAAGTCTTAGCAATGGGGTCATTTGGCAAAATTGACAGCATATCAAGACCTGTCTGCCACATCTATCCATAGGGTATTATAATTCAAATCACAACCCTTTACCATGTTTACCGACAATGTTTACCCTATACTTATGACTATGTGGCGGACCTGGCTTGAAAGGTGGCCAGGTAGCTCAGACGGTAGACCTTTCCGCTAGTATTGAGAAGATCTGGGGCTCGATCCCTCAACTGCAGTTTTCCCTTTCCTGGTATCTGGGGTCAGGTTGTAGATTTATGTCTCTAAGACCTATACTGGTATTTATTACTTACTTTAACCAATTCTGTCGTTTCCGCTTCCGGTTTTATAATAGTCTGGCTCAAATTTACAGTATATTTCCTTCCAGTGATTATTTAGTCTACTTTAAATTGATTTAAGGATGTGCTGTTCACAATATCAATTGGCAAACTGTTCCAAGAATTAATTACTCATTGGCTGAAACATTTGTTTCTGACATTAGCTCTACAATGAACTTTATTTATTTTTTGGCTAAGCCTTTGAGTTATTACGGAACTAGCTTGTGGAAATACCATAGTGATTTCGATATATCATCAATATTTA
The DNA here is from genome assembly GCA_021292105.1 of Anadara kagoshimensis. Classification (NCBI taxonomy): domain Eukaryota; kingdom Metazoa; phylum Mollusca; class Bivalvia; order Arcoida; family Arcidae; genus Anadara; species Anadara kagoshimensis. The sequence goes on from CM037874.1 coordinate 22,901,269, forward strand.
TCATGAAAACTTCTGTCGATTTGAATATTCAATGTTCTTAATGCCATGTTCTAATTCTGTTGCTCTGCTTTGAACATTCTCTAAAGTAATGGCATTCTTTTTTAATATAACACTCCAAACAGTGCTTGCATATTCCATGTGTGGTCAAACTAAGGACTTATATAACAGTAAAAACATATATATATATCCTTATCTACCGACCCTCATTTGGAAATGAATTCCTGCTGACCCGCTAAAAAGAGAGCTGACCCGCTAAAAAGAGAGCCGACCCACAAATGACCTTAGAGTTTTAGGATTTGCAGTGTTCATTCATTACCACTCAAATCCACCTGTAATCGACCCGATTATCGAGACAAATTTGAGTGATTTACATGGGTGGACTTAGGATGTAGTGGAATAATTTTGTGCCAGGATCAGTTGAAAAATCACTAGGGGTGTGCGATATTACCGGTATACCGGTATATTGTGGTATGGCACGGTCGATACAATATACGGTATGCAAAATAAAAAACCGGTATACCGCCGGAATTTTAAAAAATCAGTAGATTATGCTTTACGGTCATTATTTTGTTATTAACACTAAAAAGACTGTAATATAATCTTTATCTCGTAAGTGTTTGTCAACAAAATAAAGCGCCTCTGAGATACAGAATGTATACATGTTATAACCGATAATGGCAGACGACGAAGTAAAACAAACGAGCAAAGGCAAAAGTATGGGAACATTTTAAATTTAGGCAAATACCAGGGACTATTAATGAAAATATAGCAGTATGCACTGTCTAACCCTGCAGACGTTAAATATGCTGGGGGTACAAGTAATCTTACTTCGCACATTCGCCGCCATCACCCAAACTTGGATGCCGGTTCGTTTATCTTTTAAGCATTTATTAACTTTGCAATATATTGCAATATGTATTGCAATATTTTCTCAAATATTGCAATATATTGCAATATGCTTTTTTCCCTAATCCCCACCCCTAAAAATCACTAAGTGTGTACTGTATCCATTTCTCTAAGAAATCACATGAAAATAAACCCCAGGCCCTCCCCCTTCTTTTCAATGGATTTCGGTCGGACCCGCAATTACACAAAATAGGGTTGGCAGCTCTGAGTTTCTGTTTCAGATGCATTAATCTGGTAGCTAAATTCAATATCCTTGTCTAAGTGCAAATGGTGGCACTTGTTTTGGTTGAATTTCTGTTACACCCATCTGTAATCCATCCTGGAATGTGGTTTACCAACAGGAAGTTGAAATCATAGTAAAATAAACTGCTTGATTTATTGCAATAAGCTGAATATTGTATGTGTGTGTTTGTGTTTGTGTACCCGTGATGTGTCCTGCATGTTGACAACTGTCACTTTCCAAGTTTCATTTTTCTGTCATTTCAGCCGTTTTCGTGCTTCCTTTGTAAGTGCTTTATCGTTATGTGTTACTGCGTTAGACATTTTTAAAACAATTTCTACTTACTTGTAAATTTTTATCTGTTTTACAACCGAAATAAATTTCTTCCCGAATGGTGGAGTGTGTGATTGATGACGATTTTTATATCACTTCCGGTTAAATTGTAAACAACCACGTAAGGGTTTAACAACAGGTGCCCGTATGATAATCTGCTATCGTATTGGTTCATTGAAAGTGTATAGGCGGGTTTTTCAAATTTATGATAAAACATAAATTTGTTTACAAAGTGGAATGACTTGATTTAAAACCGATATTGTGACACCTAAAACTATTTTTTCATTCATTCAATAATTCATTCATTCATTTATTCATTCATTCATTCATTCATTCATTCATATTTATTTATTTATTTATTTATTTATTTATTTATTTATTTATTTACCTCCAGAAATGATATAATAATCAGTTTTATATGCAATATACATCTAAAAGATTACTAAAAGGGCATGATAATGGAATTATCATAAAATGAAGTCATAGTGTGCGAATTGTTAGTTGATGAAAACCACGTCACAGATTACTGGTATGGGTACGACTTGTCCCAAGGATGTTGCATATAAAATGTCTATAGACAAGTTTTCAGACTAGATAATATTTCATCTACATAGCGCCCCTATTACCGATATCTACAATTTCCTCATTTGAGACCCAAAATACCAAGGTTTGTGCAAATTAAATACTATCTTTTTCAAGGATGGTACATCTAAAATAGCTTTAAGTATTATATATGCTCATCGAAAACAATTTTTAGATAAATTCTAGGAGCCATTCTACCAGTTTCTCCATCAGGTGACCACTGCCAAGTTTTGTGCAAATCGAATATCTTGTCCAAAGGATGTTACAGCTGTAAGTTGAAAGTTTAGATATCGTACATTTGTTTGATAAAGTTGTAGTAGATTTACAAGGATACCAATAAAGTCTTTATGATGTCTCAATGCCGAGGTTTGTGCAAATTAAATAGTATTTGTCCTAAGGATGCTAAATTTTAAACGCTATTTAAACTACTTGTCCTCAGCAAGCTACATCTAAAATCTTGACCTACTTGACTTCGTTTCATATAGTTCCTCGAAAAACATATTGCAAACAGAGTGTTTTCTCCAGTTGGTGCGATTTTGAGATAATTGTGTGGTGAATCCTGTTCCACTTTCTGGTGTCGTATTGAGCTGGTAAGTTTTTCTTTTCTAGAGCACCTCATTTTGAAATTTTATATGGCAGCAACATTTCTTCAAATATTGTTGTGACAAGTGTTAACAAATGTCTGGTTTTCATTCTTTGTTATTATTATTATTATTATTATTATATTATTATTATTATTGTGTCTTTGTCCTTCTCCATTTTTCTGCACCACATAAAAGGGCTGATATTTTATATTTGAGTTGAACATTCAGATTTTGTTCACAATGAGACTGGATTTCAAAGTGTCCTTTTAAATCCTGTTCTGGCTGTTCCTATTCTTGCCTTGATGTCCCGTTATGTTCCTCCTTCAGCATCAACTTATGACATGCTCCCCGGGAAACAAAACTTGCTGATCTTTTCAATTCGTTCCCTTCATAGTTGTATACTGTCTTACTTAGTATTAATGGTCAATAATTTTGATTTGTTAGAGTTGATCTAACAATGCTTCGTTAACACCCGTTTTTTTTAAACTAGTGCTGCTATCTAGCGGAGGAATTTACTTCAATATACATTCATGTTCATTAAAAGCTTTACGTAATTTGTTGAGACCCCTTTAAAATTTCCCTACTTGGAACCCCACTGCCAAGAGTTTTGTAAATTTGACACGTTTTTCATAAGGATGCTACATCAAGCCCTCTTAAGTCTAGTTCTTAGAGAAAATATCATCTTTTGGTCTTTTCTTTCATTAACATGTATTTCATAATGTATTTTATAGTGTTCTTGGTTGAGGCCTCTGTGTTGGCTATTGTTTTGTTGTTGTTTGTTTTTTTTATAGATTTTTTTCTATTTTAAAATACACATATTCCTCCTTTAAACTATGATTGTCACAATAAGTATAACATCTGTTGAGCCAGAGAAGGCAGAATTTTATTTATCTGATGAAATTTTGAAGTCACTGGTTTTAATGGAGGTGATCATAGTCATCACAATATTGATGAAAAGCATGATGTATCTATATCCAAAATTTCCCTGTATAAATTTAACATCCCTTGTTCCTTTCACTCTCAATTTTATTACAAAGGTAGCGGGGTAGGAGTTGCTTACCTTCTAGAGCACCCAACCTCCCTTCCCTGGTTCATGTGTTGACCTTTACCTCTAAGATATGACCTTGGTTCAAGGCCATCAATTCACCCTTGAACCTTGGTGATTTGTGTAGTAATGCAACAACACCCTAAATGTCAAATAAAAATCTAAACTTCTTGGCTTGGTATATTTCAAGCACAATCTAACAGAAAAAGAAAAAATATATCAACCAGGACTCACACCCAGAACCTTCTCAATACCAGCAGGATGCTCTCCTGATTGAGTTACATGGTCATCTATCAAATCCAGTCTGCCACATTCCTCCCTTCCTTTTTTTTCAATTCAAATACTTTGAATTAAAACCACCAGGTTCCATCTAGGGCCAGCATGTTGATCAGCAAGTTCTCAGGCTATGATGAGCCATGAAACTTAACAGGGAAGGGAAAATACTGCTGCTAAAACCAGGGCTCAAACCCAAAACCTTCTCAAAACTATCAGGATGCTGTTACTACTGAGCTGCCCTACCGCATCAGTCCACATCACCTAGTTAGCTATAGTAAGTACTGTATGAAATTTCAAGCAGGTTTAATCTCACTTGGGACTGACCCTAGCCTGACTGTTTGTCAAATCACTTCTAGAAGGAACAATGACTTTTTCCAATACTCTGATGAGTGCTAACTAATGCATGTCGGATCCTTCGGAAGGATGCCCAAGTCACGACAGGCATGGTACATCATTTAAGAACCCTCCCTGCATATTGACCTGAGCGCATTGGAAAGGCAAAATTTTCTGCCATTTCAACCATAGCACCTGGTGATGTCTCCATATAAGTGAAATATTCTTGACTAGGACATAAAATCCCATTTAATCAATCAATTCTTATGCAAGGGAAAAAATCTTGACATGGAAGTTGAACACCATAACAACCCACCCATCAACTTTTAACTTGTAGCTGTTGGTTACATGAATAATCTCACCCACAACAACATTGCTAACAACATCTAAATCTTTAGTCATGTTTACTACAGTTAGTCTGTACATGATATTTTGGCATAGTGTTTATAAATATGAAAGAGTCTATATAATGTTAATAGGATGAACACAATAATATATATATATAAACTTTTAAGGTGGTGGTTTTGACAAATGAACACATAAAGATGTGAATGTGTGCACAATGTGTTCCCAGAATGCCTATTCACATAAAACAAAAAAAACCTAATTGTGTAATTAGACTTGCTCATATTTATAAACACTTTCCCGCCAGGTTGTGGACGGTCTATAATTAACAAATTTAAACAATCAACAACAATACAAGGTGTTTCTAGAAGCCAAATTTATTGAGAAAAACAATTAATAGAATTCATAAGTAACAACAAAGGTTATATATGACATGCCATAATAAAAGGTACAACTGAACATTTTTGTAAACTCAACCTAAAGGTACACTTTTCCATCTTTTGTTTACATTGTTTATCATGTTTGTTTGGTTTTTTCCTCAAATCAACAATAAATGTACTTGAGATAAGTATTTCCTGACAAAGCAAAAATGAAACTGCTTTTATTTCTTTGATATCACTTGCCATTTAATCATTACAGAATCTCAGAATCTGACAAAAATGTAAACAGCTGACAAAATTGTAAACATAGTTAATGCCCTTTGTTTAACATCAAATGGCACTTTTGACATTTTCCAAACATAATAAAAATTTATGAACATTTATTTGTTTTAGTATAAAAATCTTATATTTTATTGTATTTATTAATTTAAAAAAAGTTTAACTGTATCTTTTGTCATGGCACGTTACATAATATACACCCAATACATGCTGGTAGATCACAGAAATTTTAAACATCATTATTGTTATGCATAAACACAAAAAATCTTTTTAGAATTCGATATAAAATTTACCCAATAAATTGCTTGATTACATTAAACATGTGTATTTGTATAGGCAAACAACATTGACCTGTCTGTTTGACCTTTCATTAGGAATATTCATACAGGAGGAACCAGCTGATACATAGGTAGTATAATCGTATATCAATATGTATATATATTGTATAAAAGTGTCTCATAAGCCAATATATTTTGGCTGGATATTAATCTGTGATATATTGTTTAATTGTGTTCATTTTATGCTGATTGATATGTGCCACTATAATAAACTATTTTATTATTATTATTATTATTATTATTTATTTATTTATTTATTTATTTATTTGTATTAGAATTCACAGTTAAGACAAAACAATACAAGTGTTTATTCTTTGAAATTATGTAGACAAAATAAACACTTTGTGTTTCCTATACATACATGTACTTTTCCATAATAAATATTTAAATTAAAGGTCAAGAGAACAGGTCAATGTTGTTTGCCTATATAACATATGTATGTTTTCTTCTTCATGAAAACATAAAAGAAATTTGAAATCTGATAACATGTTGAATGGCTATTCTACATTGATACATGTACCTGTATATAGGTTGTTGGGGGCAGAGTATACAGTACACAATTGTCATGTCATTTAAAAAAATTATTTTACAAAATTTAATTTTTTTTAATTTGAAATTTTAAATCATTCTAAGAACAGACTTAAAAATTTTTACAAGCGAAGTCAAGTTGCTTAAATTTTACAATATAGGAATAATAAATATATAAATAAATAAATAATTTATATAAATATGTAAACTTGTACATTAATAAATGTTTTAATCAATTAACTGTAATAATTACTGCATCACACCACACACTTCAAAAAAGAATATTGTCTTTATATTAATGTACAAATAAATTAATGATTTGTCAAACTCAACTGTAATATTCATTTTACAATATTTGATGATAATTTCTGATTTAAAGTAAATTTAATGTAACTTTTTCATCATTTCACACCTAATAATAATTTTTAAAAACAAAATAAATTAATTTAGTTCATCTGCTTCATCGCTGTAGTACATTTGAAATTTCAAGGTAAAAAAGTAAGATTTTTATGTAGTGGTATAAGTAGTAGTAGTAGTATAATAATTTATTAAAGTGTCACATACCAACATACAGATATCACACATAAGAATAAATATTATGTACATTATGTACAAAATATGTATTAAAATGTATGTTACCCTGCCTATAAAGGCATACGAGACACTGTCAAAATAGCTATATACAATAAAAATCACAAGTATGACAGTATCGTTCATTTTTTTAAACTGAAAACTGTAGACTAAATTAACTACAGTGAAATATTAATAACATGAAAGGTAGTCTAATATAATTAGACATAAATTTGATAATAATAATATAATCAAAATTATTTTTTTATTATCCACATTTTGAATTTGTGAAAAAAGACAGAACTTTTAAATATAATTAGCAAATTATTAATTAAAAAAGTATCTAAATTAAATTACCAATAAATAAAACAAGAGGCCCATGGGCCTTAACGCTCACCTGTGACCTTGACCTTTGAACCCATAACCTTCATTCATATATCAAAATGATAATTAGGCCAATACCTACAATATTCTAGCATACATGCCTATACAAAATATTTATAGTTTTCAAGATAATTAACCAATTCAGTATTAATTTGCACCTGTGACCTTGACCTTTGAACTCATGACCTTTATTCATATATCAAAATTATCATTAGACCAATACCTACAATATTCCAATATATATGCCTATACAAGGAGGTTATGGTTTTTGAGATAATCAACCATTTCAGTTCTTGCTTGCATCTGTGACCTTGACCTTTGAACCAATGACCTTTATTAATATATCAAAACAAGAGGCCCATGGGCCTGATACGCTCACCTGATAACTAATGGCTAGCTGATAGATTTAAAGAAAACATAAATACTAAACCCCAATGACTTTTTTTTTTACATCATGATAACCGTTGTATTAATACCTACAACATTCTAGTATACATGCCTATACAAAAAGTTAATAGTTTTCAAGATAATAAACCATTTCAGTATTGTTTCACATCTGTGACCTTGACCTTTGAACCCATGACCTTTTTCTATACATCAAAATGATCGTTGTATCGATACCTACAACATTCTAATATACATGCCTATACAAAATGTTTATAGTTTTCAAATAATTAAACATTTCGGTATTGTTTCGCATATGTGACCTTGACCTTTAAACCCATAACCTTTTTCTATACATCAAAATGATTGTTGTATCAATATCTACAACATTCTAATATACATGCCTATACAAAAAGTTTATAGTTTTGGAAATAATTAACAATTTCGGTATTGTTTTGCATCTGTGGCCTTGACCTTTGAACCCATGACCTTTTTCTATACATCAGAATGATGATTGCATCAATACCTACACATTCTAATATACAAGCCTATACAAAAAGTTTATAGATTTTGAGATAATTAACCATTTCTGTATTGTTTCACATCTGTGACCTTGACCTTTGAACCCATGACCTTTTTCTATACATCAGAATGATCGCTGTATCAATACCTACAACATTCTAATATACATGCCTATACAAAAAGTTTATAGTTTTCGAGATAAATAACCATTTCAGTATTGTTTCGCATCTGTGACCTTGACCTTTGAACCCATGACCTTTTTCTATACATCAAAATGATCGTTGTATCAATACCTACAACATTCAAATATACATGCCTATACAAAAAGTTTATAGTTTTCGAGATTATTAACCATTTCGGTATTGTTTCGCGTCTGTGACCTTGACCTTTGAACCCATGACCTTTTTCTATACATCAAAATGATCGTTGTATCAATACCTACAACATTCCATTATACATGTCTATACAAAATGTTTATAGTTTTCGAGATAATTAACCATTTCGGTATTGTTTCGCGTCTGTGACCTTGACCTTTGAACCCATGACCTTTTTCTATACATCAAAATGATCGTTGTATCAATACTTACAACATTCTAATATACATGCCTATACACAAAGTTTATAGTTTTCGAGATAATTAACCATTTCGGTATTGTTTCACATCTGTGACCTTGACCTTTGAACCCATGACCTTTTTCTATACATCAAAATGATCGTTGTATCAATACCTACAACATTCTAATATACATGCCTATACAAAAAGTTTATAGTTTTCGAGATAAATAAACATTTCAGTATTGTTTCGCATCTGTGACCTTGACCTTTGAACCCATGACCTTTTTCTATACATCAAAATGATCGTTGTATCAATACCTACAACATTCTAATATACATGCCTATACAAAAAGTTTATAGTTTTCGAGATTATTAACCATTTCGGTATTGTTTCGCGTCTGTGACCTTGACCTTTGAACCCATGACCTTTTTCTATACATCAAAATGATCGTTGTATCAATACCTACAACATTCTATTATACATGTCTATACAAAATGTTTATAGTTTTCGAGATAATTAACCATTTCGGTATTGATTCACATCTGTGACCTTGACCTTTGAACCCATGACCTTTTTCTGTACATCAAAATGATCGTTGTATCAATACCTACAACATTCTAATATACATGCCTATACAAAAAGTTTATAGTTTTCAAGATAATTAACCATTTCGGTATTGTTTCACATCTGTGACCTTGACCTTTGAACCCATGACCTTTTTCTATACATCAAAATGATCGTTGTATCAATACCTACAACATTCTAATATACATGCCTATACAAAAAGTTTATAGTTTTCGAGATAAATAACCATTTCAGTATTGTTTCGCGTCTGTGACCTTGACCTTTGAACCCATGACCTTTTTCTATACATCAAAATGATCGTTGTATCAATACTTACAACATTCTAATATACATGCCTATACACAAAGTTTATAGTTTTCGAGATAATTAACCATTTCAGTATTGTTTCACATCTGTGACCTTGACCTTTGAACCCATGACCTTTTTCTATACATCAAAATGATCGTTGTATCAATACCAACAACATTCTAATATACATGCCTATACAAAAAGTTTATAGTTTTCGAGATTATTAACCATTTCGGTATTGTTTCACATCTGTGACCTTGACCTTTAAACCCATGACCTTTTTCTATACATCAAAATGATCATTGTATCAATACCTACAACATTCTAATATACATGCCTATACAAAATATTTATAATTTTCGAGATAATTAACCATTTCGGTATTGTTTCGCGTCTGTGACCTTGACCTTTGAACCCATGACCTTTTTCTATACATCAAAATGATCGTTGTATCAATACCTACAACATTCTAATATACATGCCTATACAAAAAGTTTATAGTTTTCGAGATAATTAACCATTTCGGTATTGATTCACATCTGTGACCTTGACCTTTGAACCCATGACCTTTTTCTATACATCAAAATGATCGTTGTATCAATACCTACAACATTCTAATATACAAGCCTATACAAAAAGTTTATAGATTTTGAGATAATTAACCATTTCTGTATTGTTTCACATCTGTGACCTTGACCTTTGAACCCATGACCTTTTTCTATACATCAGAATGATCGCTGTATCAATACCTACAACATTCTAATATACATGCCTATACAAAATGTTTATAGTTTTCGAGATAATTAAACATTTCGGTATTGTTTCGCATATGTGACCTTGACCTTTAAACCCATAACCTTTTTCTATACATCAAAATGATTGTTGTATCAATATCTACAACATTCTAATATACATGCCTATACAAAAAGTTTATAGTTTTGGAAATAATTAACAATTTCGGTATTGTTTTGCATCTGTGGCCTTGACCTTTGAACCCATGACCTTTTTCTATACATCAGAATGATGATTGCATCAATACCTACAACATTCTAATATACAAGCCTATACAAAAAGTTTATAGATTTTGAGATAATTAACCATTTCTGTATTGTTTCACATCTGTGACCTTGACCTTTGAACCCATGACCTTTTTCTATACATCAGAATGATCGCTGTATCAATACCTACAACATTCTAATATACATGCCTATACAAAAAGTTTATAGTTTTCGAGATAAATAACCATTTCAGTATTGTTTCGCATCTGTGACCTTGACCTTTGAACCCATGACCTTTTTCTATACATCAAAATGATCGTTGTATCAATACCTACAACATTCAAATATACATGCCTATACAAAAAGTTTATAGTTTTCGAGATTATTAACCATTTCGGTATTTTTCGCGTCTGTGACCTTGACCTTTGAACCCATGACCTTTTTCTATACATCAAAATGATCGTTGTATCAATACCTACAACATTCCATTATACATGTCTATACAAAATGTTTATAGTTTTCGAGATAATTAACCATTTCGGTATTGTTTCGCGTCTGTGACCTTGACCTTTGAACCCATGACCTTTTTCTATACATCAAAATGATCGTTGTATCAATACTTACAACATTCTAATATACATGCCTATACACAAAGTTTATAGTTTTCGAGATAATTAACCATTTCGGTATTGTTTCACATCTGTGACCTTGACCTTTGAACCCATGACCTTTTTCTATACATCAAAATGATCGTTGTATCAATACCTACAACATTCTAATATACATGCCTATACAAAAAGTTTATAGTTTTCGAGATAAATAACCATTTCAGTATTGTTTCGCATCTGTGACCTTGACCTTTGAACCCATGACCTTTTTCTATACATCAAAATGATCGTTGTATCAATACCTACAACATTCTAATATACATGCCTATACAAAAAGTTTATAGTTTTCGAGATTATTAACCATTTCGGTATTGTTTCGCGTCTGTGACCTTGACCTTTGAACCCATGACCTTTTTCTATACATCAAAATGATCGTTGTATCAATACCTACAACATTCTATTATACATGTCTATACAAAATGTTTATAGTTTTCGAGATAATTAACCATTTCGGTATTGATTCACATCTGTGACCTTGACCTTTGAACCCATGACCTTTTTCTATACATCAAAATGATCGTTGTATCAATACCTACAACATTCTAATATACATGCCTATACAAAAAGTTTATAGTTTTCAAGATAATTAACCATTTCGGTATTGTTTCACATCTGTGACCTTGACCTTTGAACCCATGACCTTTTTCTATACATCAAAATGATCGTTGTATCAATACCTACAACATTCTAATATACATGCCTATACAAAAAGTTTATAGTTTTCGAGATAAATAACCATTTCAGTATTGTTTCGCGTATGTGACCTTGACCTTTGAACCCATGACCTTTTTCTATACATCAAAATGATCGTTGTATCAATACTTACAACATTCTAATATACATGCCTATACACAAAGTTTATAGTTTTCGAGATAATTAACCATTTCAGTATTGTTTCACATCTGTGACCTTGACCTTTGAACCCATGACCTTTTTCTATACATCAAAATGATCGTTGTATCAATACCAACATTCTAATATACATGCCTATACAAAAAGTTTATAGTTTTCGAGATTATTAACCATTTCGGTATTGTTTCACATCTGTGACCTTGACCTTTAAACCCATGACCTTTTTCTATACATCAAAATGATCATTGTATCAATACCTACAACATTCTAATATACATGCCTATACAAAATATTTATAATTTTCGAGATAATTAACCATTTCGGTATTGTTTCGCGTCTGTGACCTTGACCTTTGAACCCATGACCTTTTTCTATACATCAAAATGATCGTTGTATCAATACCTACAACATTCTAATATACATGCCTATACAAAAAGTTTATAGTTTTCGAGATAATTAACCATTTCGGTATTGATTCACATCTGTGACCTTGACCTTTGAACCCATGACCTTTTTCTATACATCAAAATGATCGTTGTATCAATACCTACAACATTCTAATATACATGCCTATACAAAAAGTTTATAGTTTTCAAGATAATTAACCATTTCGGTATTGTTTCACATCTGTGACCTTGACCTTTGAACCCATGACCTTTTTCTATACATCAAAATGATCGTTGTATCAATACCTACAACATTCTAATATACATGCCTATACAAAAAGTTTATAGTTTTCGAGATAATAAATATAATCAGAGGTAAAAAAAATTAGGTCACGACCTTCACAATTGACCTTGACCTTATTTTGAAGATACTAACAAGAAGATGTCAAAACTGAAAACCCCATGTCATTATCTGGTCAAATAGTCAAGTTATAACAATTTGAAGCTATTTTACGATTTTTTCAAAATTAAACGCAAAAACGCGTAACCTATTTTTTATCCGATTTTTACAAAATGAACAAACTATAGGCTTAAGACCCTAGAGAAGCCAAATATCACATCAGATTTTTTCTCCAATCAGTACTTTCGGAGAAGAAGATTTTTTAAGATTTTTGCACCCCTAGGTCACCTTGACCTAGTTATGGTAGCCATGGCAACGCCACGAACAAATCTGAATTGCACCGGCCCATATATACTTCTGACAAAGTTTCATTAAAAACTGTCCAGTAGTTTCAGAGGAGAAGTCGAAAATAGGTGTTAACGACGCACACACGCACACACGCACACACGCACATACACACGCTGCGCTATGCCATAAGCTCACATGACCTTCGGTCAGGTGAGCTAATGACCATTGTGCCATTACTTACAATATTGTAATATGTATGCCTTTACAAAAAGTTAATAGTTTTGCAGATAATCAACTATAACGGAAATAGTTGTTTATCTTTGACCTTGACCTTTGAACCATGACCTTGATCTATGTATCAAAATGATCGTCATGTCAATACCTACAATTAACTGAAAATCCCATGCCATAATCACTTGAAATGTTTAAAAAATAGCATTTTTTAACAAAGGTCAAAAACAGGGACATGACCTTGACCTTTGACCTTGACATCTCTTGGAAGAAAATAGCAAGACAAGATCAACAGTGAAAACTCCATACAATTATCTTTTTAGCCGTTATTGAGTTATAACAATAAATGTCTCATTTTCAAAATTACATAATTTTATGCAAAAAACGTGTAACCTATTTTGCGTTCAATTTTCATGAAAAACACAATTTTATTGTCCCCAGGTATGCTGAATCCAAATATCCAATCAAAATTTGCCTGCACCTTCTGGTTCTAGAGAAGAAGACGTTTTTGTCTTTTTGCTATTTTTAGTAACGGCGGCCATCTTGTTGGGCGTGGCCAAACCCCGAACTCAATTTTGAAAGGCTGTTACCCAGGAATGATAATCACCAAGTTTCATCAAATTTGGCCTAGTAGTTTTGGTGGAGAAGATTAAAATGTAAAGTTTACACACGACGCACGACGGACGACGAACGGTGATAGATTGCAATAGCTCATCTGAGCCTTTGGCTCAGGTGAGCTAAAAAGTGCAGACGACTAAAACATACAATAACTTTTAATTTTTTTTGTCTTTTTTTTTTTTGAAAATTCATGTCTACATATGACTTTTCTATGTTATGTTCATAATTTCCTTTTTTTTTATTTTCCTCTAATTATTTCTTTCTCTCTCTAGTTTTTTCTTAGTCTGATTACAGAATCCACATGTTTTTCATTACAGAGTTAGCTATGATCTATTAATTCAAATGAAGCAAGTATGATGCCTGTAGTCTCACTTGGCATACATTTGGAATTTCAAGGTAAAAAGGTAGGATTTTTATGTATGCTAAGTGAGACTGGAACTTGGTTGTGGACCATGGAGAGAACAATAGAAATTATTTACATGTAACTAAAGTCTGCTTCAGAATAAAATGACATTAATGCAAATCATACAAGCACCACACAACCAATTTAACAAGAATTAAATGTGTTCAATTCTATTTCAATCTGAATACTGAAAACTGTTGAAGATGTTAGCCAATATCTTTATAAAATTTTTATAATAATAATATAATCAAAATTATTTTTTTAACATTCACATTTTCAAATTGTGAAAAAAAGACAGCAGGTTATTAATTAAAAAGACCTAAATTCATTTACCAATAAATAAAAAAGTACGGAATACTTTAAACAGACAATAATAATTTTTCACAAAGTCCATAAATCTCATTACAGAAGGGAATTTTTAATGGCAGAAAAACAAAACTAAGAGATTTTTTTAAATAAAGAACAAAAGTGAACATCGTTATTATCATTACATTTCTCTTAGAAATTTAAACTGCTTGAAATCCTTGTGTAATTGATTAAAATTTTGTTTTTCTAAAACTTGACCATACCGTTAATAAAACAAATTAATTTATTTATTTTTATGTATTTATTCCTTTATTTATTTATTTATTCTAATTTTCTATATTTATTTTTTTACCGATTTTTATTTCTTTACTGGTTTTTATTAATGCGTTTACCTATTTATTTATTTATTTATTTATTTATTTATTTATTTATTTATTTATTTATTCACAAGTTTTTATTTATTTTAATTACTAGTTTTTATTAATTAACTGATTAAATTCTTTATATTTCTTATTTATTTATTTTTTTACTGGTTTTTATTTATTATGAATGAATGAATTACTTTATTGAAAAAGCTGAGAATATTTTTTTAAATATTGAAAATATGAAAAATATATTCAGCTTCTTATGAAACAAGTGAAATTTCAAGTCTATTTAAGTTATATCAAGTAAGATATCCAAGTTTGAATCACACCACCAATTCAAAACATGTTTTTTTCTCACTGAATATGTGATCGATTTATTTATTTTTAATTTTTTAAAATTTCATTCATTGTTTTCTTGGTTTTTTTTTTAAATTACCTTTGAATGAATGAATGAATAGATTTATTTATTTATTTATTTATTTATTTATTTATTTATTTATTTATTTATTTATTTATCATTAATTAACTGATTATTATTTTGTATTGATATTCTTTAATTGTTATTTTTTGTTGCTTTTTTTAAAAAAAAAAGACAAAAATTTTACTATGATGATAATTATGCATATTTAGGAAAATGGACTATAGCCAGGTGTACATGTCCCAGGTAAAATGTGGTGATTTTAAAATCTATGCTAAGTGAGACTATGGTTTTTTTAAAATGTATGCTAAGTGAGACTAAACCGTATGATGCAGCATCAGCATAGTGACAGTCATCTGTCCATTCCTGAATCTATCCATTCAATTACCTCAAACACTAGTCAATGTTTCCATATTTTTTACACACGGTTTTCAACCTGCTGCTAGTTGCGTCACCTTTGTCTAATTTTAGATTGGATTTTCTGAAGTAGTTGCACAGTTTAAAAACATTTGGATGTGCATGCATAGTTTGTTAACTTTACTGTGCAATCCCTCAACATTGTTACTTGTTCGCTCAATCATTCATGATTGTCAAACTTATTTCACAGATTCAGCTGCTGGCCTTCAACCCATGGCCATTGTCCTTAATTAAATCTCACTATATGAGGAAACTAAAATATTTTTTAGAAATGAAGAACAGAAGTGGATATCATTATTATTATGCCATTCTCACAGAAATTACTAGCATTCTCCATGAATTTAATAATTTTATTTTTAATAAAACTTGAAAACATTTTTTATTTATTTATTATTTATTTCTCTTTTTTATTTTTATTTATCTATTTATTTATTTATTTATTTATTTATGAATTAATTGGTTGATTTTTTATTTTTAATTATTTGTTTTTTATCTATTCATTTATTTTTTAATTTATTTACTGATTTTTATGTCTTTGTTAGCTTATATTTATTTATTATTTATTTATTTATTTATTTATTTATTTATTTATTTATTTACAAGTTTTTATTTATCATATTTACTAGTTTTTATCAATTAACTAATTATATTATATTTTTTATATTTTCTAATTATTATTTTTTCTTTTTTAAAAAACTAAGACTTGAATATAAGTATTTTTTTAAAATAAAAAATGTTCTTATGATATACATATTTAGGAAATAGACTATAGCCAGGTGTACATGTCTCTGGCAAAATCTGGTGATTTTAAAATGTATGCTTAGTGAGACTAAACCGCTTCATCTAATATTCACTTTACATCCAATAATTGTTAAAATAAATTAAATTTAGTTCATATATTTTATCTGTAAATTTATTTCAACCCAGCAACAAAACGTTAAAGCTAAAAACTAAATAAACAAAGCAAATAGAGAAAAAAGCAATTGTTTTTATACAGCAACACTTTTCATTCACACTAATAGACTAAGGGTAATTTGTTAGGAAATTGTTTCATTTACAGACCCAATAAACTCTAATAGTAAAATTTAAGCTGATAAATTGTTTAAACTTTTGTCATCACAAATTGCAATTTTTTTACAAGCCCCACCCCTCAAACTAAAAAAAGAAAGAAAGTAACACTGAATATTTTCTGTTTTTTTCTGACAAGAAATTCAAATTAATTTAATTTTATTCACCAAAGGAGATTTGCACTTTCATTCAAAGGGCCAAAACTTCAAGGAAAATAAGCAAACCAACTTGGTAATCCATTTCCTATTAATATCTATATTTCTGAAAAGACACTAGATGAAGGACAGAAGTTCAAATTTAATACCCCCTTTCTTCTAAAGGCGGAATTTCTTACTGGATTTCAGGAAAAATTGAAATAAAACCAGAGGCTCAGTGTGGCTAAGCCTGTATGGCTCACCTGACTAAAATGCTTTTAAATCAAATTTGTATTCCAGTGATTAACAAATGCACTGTTTATATCAGACAGAATGGCTAAGGAAATCACTGTAGAACTATATGTACCATTCAGTTTTTTCAATCTGATTAAAATCACATCTCTTACTTGCTCTTCCTATAAGGTCCAATGTGAAACAATGTTCTCCGCTGGCAGCCATGTTTTATGGCAGATCAGAAAAATTTTGGCAATCTATGTAAAGGACCTTCTATACATCATTCCTGTAAAGTTTGATTCAATTTGCTTCAGTCATTTCTGAGGACATAGTCAAAAATGCGTTTTTCCCATAGGGTCCAATGTTAAACTATCTTCTGCCCTGGCAGCCATGTTTTTTGGCCAATCAGAAAAATTTTGGCAATCTAAGTAAAGGACCTTCTATGCATCATTCCGGTAAAGTTTGGTTGAATTTGCTTCACTAGCTTCAGAGGAGATAGCATATATATGCTTTTCCCATAGGGTCCAATGTTAAACTATATTCTGTCCTGGCGGCCATGTTTTTTGGCAGATCAGAAAATTTTTTTCAATCTAAGTAAAGGACCTTCTATACATCATTTCTGTAAAGTTTGGTTAAATTCCCTTCAGTCATTTCTGAGGAGATAGCCAAAAATTCGTTTTTCCAATAGGGTCCAATGTTAAACTATCTTCTGCCCTGGCGGCCATGTTTTTTGGCGGATCAAAAAATTTTGGCAATCTAAGTAAACAACCTTCTATACATCATTCCTGTAAAGTTTGGTTGAATTTGCTTCACTAGCTTCAGAGGAGATAGCATATATATGCTTTTCCCATAGGGTCCAATGTTAAACTATATTCTGTCCTGGCGGCCATGTTTTTTGGCAGATCAGAAAATTTTTTTCAATCTAAGTAAAGGACCTTCTATACATCATTTCTGTAAAGTTTGGTTAAATTCCCTTCAGTCATTTCTGAGGAGATAGCCAAAAATTCGTTTTTCCAATAGGGTCCAATGTTAAACTATCTTCTGCCCTGGCGGCCATGTTTTTTGGCGGATCAAAAAAATTTTGGCAATCTAAGTAAACAACCTTCTATACATCATTCCTGTAAAGTTTGGTTGAATTTGCTTCACTAGCTTCAGAGGAGATAGCATATATATGCTTTTCCCATAGGGTCCAATGTTAAACTATATTTTGCGCTGGGGGCCATGTTTTTTGACGGATCAGAAAAATTTTGGCAATCTTTGCCAAAGACCTTCCATACATTATTCCTATAAAGTTTAATTGAATTCGCTTCAGTTGTTTCTGAGGAGATAGCCAAAATGTGTGTTTTCCCATAGAGCCCAATGTTAAACTATCTTCTGCGCTGGCCGCCATGTTTTTTGACAGATCAAAAAAATTTTGGCAATCTAAGTAAAGGACCTTCCTTACACCATTCTTGTAAAGTTTGGTTAAATTTGCTTCAGTCATTTCTGAGGAAATAGTCAAAAATGCATTTTTCCCATAGGGTCCAATGTTAAACTATCTTCTGGGCTGGCAGCCATGTTTTTTGGCGGATCAAAAAAAAATCTGCAATCTAAGTAAAGGACCTTCCATACATCATTCCTGTAAAGTTTGGTTAAAATTGGTTCAGGGGTTTCAGAGGAGATAGCCAAAATGTGAAAAGTTTACAGACGGACTGACTGACTGACTGACTGACTGACAGACTGACAGACTGACGGACTGACAGAGTGATGGCAAAAGCTCACATGGCCTTTAGGCCAGGTGAGCTAAAAATAAAGTAAAAATACTTAATTTACATATAAATATAAAATTGAAAGCAAATGTATCATGAAATACACTATAAAACTATAATATTCAGTAACACATAAAGTGCACTAGATTTCAATACACTAGTACCGGTATATAACTTGCATAATTAAACACAACCATATTAAATCATATAGTGTGTGTGTGTGTGTGTGTGAGAGAGAGAGAGAGAGAGAGAGAGAGAGGTCAAGATCGTGAATTCACAAAACAAAATATAAAATCATAATGAGAGAGAGAGAAGAGAGAGATGATATCTGAGAGCTAGAGAGATCATGATCGTATAAAATTTAAAAAAAAAATAGAAAACAAACATTTTAATGACATTTATAATGATAATTTACGAATATTTACATAAAAATTGTAGCAAAATATTTCAACAAACTACAATACAAGTCTACTGTCCACAAAGAATAACACACATAGTCAATCCGATGTCTAGTCAATCTTTATCAGTCAAATAGGATAGATGGAAATACACATTTGGCTAAATCTGAATCTACATGATTTATACAGTCATATATTTCCACTATTTTCAGAGCCTGCTCCACAAGTAAACACGAGGGAAATGCAGACCTATCAAGCTGGTCTTTTGGCCACATGTAGTACTGGTAAGGGTACCCTCTAAGGTACATGTAGGCAACAACTGCTGATCCGTCTTCATTCATGTGTAATCCTGGGCAACCAGAGGCACCATGTCTTAGTTCTGTCAAGATTGGCACCTTTTCTTTGTCAAGTACTGTGTGCTTATACACCTCGCTTACATTGTGAATATAGGGCTCATACAAATTATATCCCTCTGTACAATGGTAAGTAGCTTGGCGTACATCCTCCTCCGTCACATTTAAAATCTTAACCCTATTATCAATCTTCATACTGGTTTCTTGGTAACTATGCAAAAAGTTTGGCATGTCCTCTCTGACTCGACCAAAATCCTGAAATGGTTCGGGAAACTCATCACCTTCAAGTTCCAGTAAAGCATAGTCCAGCTTAGGGCAACCATTAAGAATTACCGGTTTAAATTTGTACCAATGACTATCTGTCTTCCAATCTGGAAAGAAAATTTTGATACTTCGATGACATAACTCATATAAGTTGTTATCAGTTGGGATTTTATTCTGTAGAAGGTACAGGTCATAGAAAACATGATAAGCTGTCATCACAAAACCAACCCACTTTGGTCCAACTCGGAAACATGTTCCAATTTGCAAACCATTCCACTGGATGTATCCAACTGATTGTTTATGCCTCTCTAGGTAAGCCTTGTGTTCTTTCTCAGTAGTCTTGCATACACTGTCATTATGCTTGTGGAATGCTGATCTTGGCTCACACTGGCATTTCTCTCCCAACCTCTGCAATCAAAAACAAGAGCATATACATGTTGTACAGTTAAAAGAAATCATCTCTATATTAATGATGGGAAAAAAGTTTTTAAAGTTTCTTCCAAAATTCACGATCTCTAGTTTAAACATTTTAATCTTCTACAAACTAGGATTTATTTACCAATATGTAACTTAAATGGGGAAGAAAAAATAACAATCCCATCAACAACACAGCATGAATATGCCAAATTAACAATTGAAAATTAATGGTTGTTTTAGAGAGAGAAAAAACCCTTTCAGATGTGATATAGTGACCACTGGTTGCATTAAAGGGTGGCCTTACAAAAGAAGCAAATTTGGTCACAAACAAGTCAATGCAAGAGAAATGTGGTCGGGACAAAGCGGTGGTTATTCAAATGAGGGGTGACCTAAGAGGGGGGTTACTATATATAGCAAAACATTTGGCCTCTACCTGACACTGGGAATATCAATACAACAGGGACCCTAACTCTGCTAAAAGTTGACAGAAAATGTAAAGGTGGTACATTTATAGGTAGAATACTGTAGATTGAACAATTTTGGCGTCATCTCATTTTCGTGTGAACGCACTTTAATATTAATTCACGTCTTTTAATTTTCGCGTGATCGTGACTCTGTAGGTATAATTTCAATTACTGCTTATTTTTCGCGACTCGTTCCACTCGCGAATTTACGCCAAAATAAAACGATCATGAAAATTTCCCAATTTACAGTAAAAAAGAAGTAGATTTTAAACAGAATTTATGCAGAACCTTGTTAAATCTGAAGAGAAAACTGTCGCCAAATCATTCAACTCAACATACAGATACATAGATGACGTTCTGTCTCTTAACAATCCTAAATTTGGAGACTATGTAAATGTCATCTATCCTAGTGAGCTTGAAATAAAAGACACGACTGATTCCTCAAGTTCTGCTTCATATTGAGACTTATACCTGAATTATGACGCACAAGAAAGGCTACATTTGAAACTTTATGACAAACGTGATGACTTCAATTTTTCTATTGTCAACTTTCCTTTTTTATGCAGCAATATACCTGCTTCTCCTGCTTATGGTGTATTTGTTTCCCAATTAATACGCTATGGTAGAGCTTGTTCCCACTACGGGGACTTTGTACAACGAAGTAGGCTGCTTGCAAATAAATTGTTGACTCAGGGATATTGCAAGCCTAGGCTTATCAAGGCCCTCAAAAAGTTTTATGGCCGTCATCACAGTATTGTTGATAAGTTTGATGTCTCTGTGTCCAGGATTGCCTTGGATATATTTGACGTCTCATAGTTCCATGTTCCTTTCACACAATTTTGATTACACACGTGACGGGTGTAGCTAGCTAAACAGGAGGTGCTTACCCTTCCGGAGCACCCGGCCTCACTTCCCTGGTGGAGGTTCACGTGTCTAACCTAACTTGTCAGTTCCAAAGTTTTTACTTTGCTTCTGGATTGTGATTCGGAAATGGATAAGTATGTTTGTTTTTGATTTTAAACAAAAGATTAAAAACATGTACATAAAACCTTCATTTAAATCTAGGAATATAGACCTATCAAAAACATGTTTTTTTTAATATAAATTTGGTAATTTAAGTAATTCTATGTGTCAATGACCAATGACTTTTGACCTTTAAATTTTGTGAAAATAATCAAGAAATTAACCTCAATTCAAACTCTTATCTGGTTAAATGTTGTAGTTTAAGTAACATCAGCCATCTTGGAAGCATAATTGGGTTGATGAGCAATCATCATATATTGCATTAATTGTTACAACTTTTAAATGCACATGTTTATACTAACAATTAACGTTTTAGAAGAAACTGTCAGGTCAAATTCTATGGGTCAATGAACTCCAACCTCTGACCCAATGACCTTGAAATTTTGCACAAAATATGAATGGTGCTACTGTTGTTCCATGTAACTTAGATAGTCGATTTATCTTTAATATAAAATCAAGTATTGTAATATTTGTACTTATTTTGATATTCATGTAAATAAAATTATATCACCTATCAAACCTATAAGGTTTGCTGACTTGAACTTGAATTACAAAGCAGGTATATACCGAAACTTTTGTCTTTTTCATAGCAGAGAAAAACCAATATGTTGTATATATACCTAAATGTATCTCAGATAGGTGTATATCACACCTGGTTGACCTGTATACATTCATTTCTTTACGTTCTATGAATATTTAAATTTACTTTCGGAGCTTATTCGTTTTTATCGTATACGAAGATTTTCACTCGTGATTGAATATTTTCACGGGTGGTTGATTCCGTGTTGTATATTACTGCACGCTTTTCTGGGTAGGGTATATAAGTAACACGCGTGTTTTTAAGTTATTCGAACCAGTTTTAAGCTGAGAGTATGTCTCACTCTGATTCAGATAGGGAATCCAGGCGTGGAAAAAGGGGACAAAAACCCACCCTGCCCTTTCCCCTTTATTATTTTTTCCCTTGTACTCTATATGTACCATGCTTTAAATATTTTAAACAAATGTTTCTTTAATATTATATAATCATGTTTGTGGATATATTAATATATAAAGAGCTTGCAACTAGGCATCCTATTTTAATTGTTTGTGTTTTATTTGCATACTTAGTCAAGAAAATATTTATTTTCGGAAGAACGGAGAAAATAATCATTATTATCACACGGGTAAAACAAGGTTGTATTTCAGGTGTGCGGTTCGGGTTTTACTTATACTCATGTATATGTATAATAATTACCCTTCATGCAATGCTCTAAATTTGCATACAAGGCACGGATAACGAGAAGGCATATATGCAGTGTTTGAAAAACAACTAATTTTCAGTATGTAGAGCAAAACCAGAGGGCTGTAGAACGCCAATGTTTTGACATTTAATTGGGCTTTTATTTTAGATTTAAAATGTATAACATTGAATATAAATCATTAAACATAAAAGCTTAATTGATAAAAAAGCGACTATCTAAGTTCCCTGGAACAATAGTAGTCATAACTAGCTCATCATAAACCACTACAGTAAAGTTGAAGTATTTTCTCAAGGGACATAACTCTACTAAACCTCAACAAAAATGGTCTTTGAGAAGATCATGATATGTACCAACATTAAAATGGGTTGAGAATTATAGGCTGTAGACGGTAACAATGTAGTGTTAAGTCAGACATTTTACACCAAGGGCCATAACTCATTGACAGAAAATGATTATTAACAAACTCGTTTTAGATGATTTCAATCTATATCTACTAACCAAATTTGGTTCAAATTGGTGAGAAGTCTAGGCGATAGAATAGTAATGAGAAATTGTTTACATCTGCTCATATTTGCCAAACCAAGGTATTCTGTTCATATCTGCATGATCTGAGACTAGGAATAAGTTTGGGAAAATTTTGATTGTAAGTTTCACAAAATCAGTCATAAGGAAAAATCATAGATATATTGTAGAATACTCGTGTTTGATTTTTTAAACCTATTGTTTCTTTCTCACTTTTTCTGGGCGGCTAAAGATCTTGATGATAAGAAGCCATTTTTTAACAAATGTACAACACTGAATCCCTATTTTGCACTCTTGGACAGCATTACACATTTCCCTTCCCTCAAAGTGAATTACTGTATTTCAACAAATTCAGTGCACATGGAAAATGCAAGAATAAAGTCATATTTTTCAACAAACTCACAAAAAAATTGTCAAAACTTAATACAAAATATACTGACCTAATAGGAAAAAAAAAATTTTTCCGTGAAAAAGAGAAATTAATTCTGTATATAGAGCAATTTTTTTGAACTTTTTAACAAAATAAAAAAATATGACTATGTCAAAATTATCCCTTCTTACTTGGTACAACTATAAACGTTATGTCATAATTGGAATAGTCATGATGATCGCACCTGGAAAACAAGAGGCCAATTGGCCTGATACGCTCACCTGATAACTAATGGCTAGCTGATAGATTTAAAGAAACATAAATACTAAACCCCAATGACTTTTTTCTTTACATCATAATGACCGTTGTATCAAAACCTACAACATTCTATTATACATGCCTATACAAAAAGGTTATAGTTTTTGAGATAATTAACCATTTCGGTATTGTTTCCCATCTGTGACCTTGACCTTTGAACCCATGACCTTTCTTTATACATTAAAATGATCATTGTATCAATACCTACAACATTCTAATATACATGCCTATACAAAAAGTTTATAGTTTTCGAGATAATTAACCATTTCAGTATTATTTCGCATCTGTGATATTGACCTTTGAACCCATGACCTTTATTTTTATACATTTTTTATACATAAAAATGATCGTTGTATCAATACCTACAATATTCTGATATACACGCCTATACAAAAAGTTTATAGTTTTCAAGATAATTAACCATTTCAGAATTGTTTCGCATCTGTGACCTTTACCTTTGAACCCATGACCCTTTTCTATACATCAAAATGATTGTTGTATCAATACGTACAACACTCTAATATATATGCCTATACCAAAAGTTTATAGTTTTCGAGATAATTAACCATTTCGGTATTGTTTCGCATCTGTGACCTTGACCTTTGAAACCATGACCTTTTTCTATACATCAAAATGATTGTTGTATCAATACGTACAACACTCTAATATATATACCTATACCAAAAGTTTATAGTTTTCGAGATAATTAACCATTTCGGTATTGTTTCGCATCTGTGACCTTGACCTTTGAAACCATGACCTTTTTCTATACATCAAAATGATCGTTGTATCATTACCTACAACATTCTGATATAAATGCCTATACCAAAAGTTTATAGTTTTCGAGATAATTAACCATTTCGGTATTGTTTCGCATCTGTGACCTTGACCTTTGAATCCATGACCTTTTTCTATACATCAAAATGATTATTGTATCAATACTTACAACACTCTAATATATATGCCCATACCGAAAGTTTATAGTTTTCGAGATAATTAACCATTTCGGTATTGTTTCGCATCTGTGACCTTGACCTTTGAACCATGACCTTTCTCTATACATCAAAATGATCGTTGTATCAATATGTACAACATTCTATTATACATGCCTTTACAGAAAGTTTATAGTTTTCGAGATAATTAACCATTTCGGTATTGTTTCGCATCTGTGACCTTGACCTTTGAACCCATGACCTTTTTCTATACATTAAAATGATCGTTGTATCATTACCTACAACATTCTAATATACATGCCTATAGAAAAAGTTTATAGTTTTCCAGATAATTAACCATTTCGGTATTGTTTCGCATCTGTGACCTTGACCTTTGAACCCATGACCTTTTTCTATACATCAAAATGATCATAGTATCAATACCTACAACATTCTGATATACATGCCTATACAAAAAGTTTATAGTTTTCCAGATAATTAACCATTTCGATATTGTTTCGCATCTGTGACCTTGACCTTTGAACCCATGACATTTTTCTATACATGAAAATGATCGTTGTATCAATACTTACAACATTATAATATACATGCCTATACAAAAAGTTTATAGTTTTCGAGATAATAATTATAATCAGAGGTAAAAAAAATTAGGTCACGACCTTCACAATTGACCTTGACCTCGTGTTGAAGATACTAACAAGAAGATGTCAAAACTGAAAACCCCATGTCATTATCTGGTCAAATAGTCAAGTTATAACAATTTGAAGCTATTTTACGATTTTTTCAAAATTAAACGCAAAAACGCGTAACCTATTTTTTGTCTGAATTTCACAAAATGAACAAAGTATAGGCTTAAGTCCCTAGAGAAGCCAAATATCACATCCGATTTTTTCTCCAATCAGCACTTTCGGAGAAGATTTTTTAAGATTTTTGCACCTCTAGGTCACCTTGACCTAGTTATGGTAGCCATGGCAACGCCACGAACAAATCTGAATTGCACCGACCCATATATACTTCTCACCAAGTTTCATTGAAATCTGTCTTGTGGTTTCAGAGGAGATGTCGAAAATAGGTGTTAACGACGCATGCACGCAAGCACACATGCACGCACACACACACACACATACACTTGCTGCGCTATGCCATAAGCTCACATGACCTTTTGGTCAGGCGAGCTAAAAACCCGAACAACAATGACCTACCTGACCCTAAATGCCCTGATGTAACTTTGAATGGGGCCCAATTGGTGTATAAACTTGATCAAATTAAAAAAAAATCACAAAATTTCTCTATGTACAGGCAAACTGTAAATAATGTTTTTAATTAAAAATATAATTTGGTTAGGTCAGTGCATTTTCAATGAATTTTATTGATAGTTTAATGAAAACATTTTCAATTAAAAGAAATAAATAATAAATATCATGTGCACTCAATTTGGAACCATCTCCAATTTCCAGAAATTACTGAATTTTTAGTCACAAGATTTGAGTGGCAATACGCCAATAGTACAGTCGTAATATAAGCTTCAAAATCATACTTGTGCCAAAATTTAATCTTACCTCATTATGGTGTTGTATTCCAAGTTGTTTAAAGTCAATACTTTCACTTCCTGCTGCAGGTCTACCACTGGGACACACTAAAAGATGAAATAGTTTATATTATGTCAGAACATGTTACCGATGAGATACACCCTCACATAAGCTATTTGTTAAAAGTTCTACCTTATTATTTAAATAACAGCTCTATATAAATTTTGTATTCATAAGTACTGTAGACACTATTCAAAAGAAATGTATCATACAGTTTTGTATTCATATTAGGCATAAAAAATGAAAACATATAATGTACACTGATAGTTACTGTCTGACCTTTGACCTACCGGTATAATAGATTTATTAAACAAAATCAATACACGTAAAATATTGCCAAAATACTATAAATAGCAATCAATAAGGGGATTTCCACTCAAAAATCTTAATTCTATTTATAAGTACAGGTAAATATATACATGTATATTAAATATATTGCTAGTTCATGGTTTGGTTAATCAACGTCATGAATTCACTAAAGGGGCTTAACTCTGAGGACTGTTCAGTCTGATATGAACTGGAGTAACAGTAGATATTTAACAGATCAGAACATAAATTTTCAATGAGGCCACTGTACATAGTCAACTGGTCCCTGGAGTTTCACAATCATTCCTTAACTAAGATTTTCCTTAACTTAAATCTGACAAAATTTGATTTTATAATTTTGTTACTTTTTAAGATATTAAGAAATTTGAGGTGTCATTTTAAAGATCAATTCTAGCTTAAATATTTACATGTAGTTTTGTCAAAAATATTAATGAGTGGTTCCAAACAATGATTACAAAAATGTGCTATTTTTAGTAAAGGCAAATCTTAGTTAAGCAATAATTGAGAAACTGGGATGAGGGGGTCACAATAAGGAGTGAAGTAATGAAGTTTTATACACCCGAGTCAAGATTCTTTCACTTCTATCGTGGCGGTCAGTTCTAAGATGCAGTAGATAATCAGTGTCTAGAGAAAACAACTGTCTTTTGGTGAGTAAACTGACCAACTTTCACCATCAGTTGGGTATAAACCTAGGCGGTACCGAAGTCTGAGATGCCATGACCTGTAAGCTGGCCACAGGATAATAAGCAACATTTCTCTCTCTCATCACAAACTCTAAACCGCACCTTTACCTATAGCTGGCGATGTCTCAATATAAGTGAAATATTCTTGAATGGGACGTTAAACACCATTACTCAACTCAACTCTAAACTATAACATATATAGGGGTGCTGTACAAGAAGATTTCATTTTTCAATTTTTAATTTTATTTAAAAACCAAAGCCAATTTTGTGATACCAATTTACTATTACCACATTATTATAAACACACATGTACAAGTACTGATATAAGTAAATAGCAAAATCACATGACCAATCATGTGTTTTCTATTTTTAAACAGATAACATACACTTTAGTCTTTTAAACTGATTACAATAGGAAATTGGGGATTTACAGTCAAATGAACTTCTTTCCTTTTCTGATTTGACATACATATATATGATATCAAATTATAACCTTGACACACTTACACCAGTGATAATTGCCTATGTTTGTTTTTGTTCTCGTAATTTAACATGATGTATCATGTTATATTTAGGGAGAAGGAGAAAGGGGGGGGGGGTTAATTCATTTTAAAAGTTGAACTTATGTATAACCTATTGTGAAAATTTAGCACCAGTTGCACTTAATGTAAACACAAAGAAAAAACTTAGTCTAATGCCCATCAATCAGTCTATTTCATCAAACTTGACTAATGCCCCATTGATTACGGTACTCAGCTATTTTGTAGTGGTCTGCGTAGCCCAGTGGTACAGCACTGGCCTATAGTGGGGAGGTCCCAGGTTCGATCTCTGATTGGACCCTGCATTTGTTCTTCTTCATGTTACAGTTTAGTGGCCAGTGTGGCTCTAATAAGTGGTGGACTGGCAATAAGGGACAAATAAAGTCCATCCGAGGGAATTTGTGTGAGATTTCCACTTGGGACCATAGAAAATTCAAACTAGCAGTTGTATGTAACTGGATCATTTGCTGTTAAGTCTGGGTTTTAATAAACTGCTGATTACCATTCACAATATTCCTGTTTCATGTTAATTTTACTTCCAAATCGGTGAAGTATTTAAAATCTACATGTGCTCATTTGCACACGACACTGTACGATTTATCTCCCTTTCACGAAAGTGAAATCTAATCGATAAACAGTTTTAAAATATGACACAATTACCTCAACACCAAAATACGTTATCATACCCTTCAAAATGAATTCAAATTACCGTAGATTTCATAAAGAATTAATTAAATCCACCTGCCATTGCTGTTTTTTTCATAAAAAGTTATGATTTTACATCGTAGGACGCAAACTTCCTGGACTACTTTTTATCGTAAACACGAGATCAGTTCCCAGATTGCAAAAATTTTTGGATGCATCCTGTCCCAATATTTTACTAGATTCCGAAATGTATTCCGAAAATTTATTCCAAATGTGCATATGTAACTAAATGCATTACCCGTCTCAGAATACATATCTCATGATAAAACAGATATATTTCTTTCATGTTCATTTACCAGGCGCACTAATTCCATGCGTACTCATATCTTACAATTTCATAGGAAAGAAATCTGATCTTGGCAGAAAGCGATAGCAAAGTACGCTTTCACTGTCGCGAAACGCCATATAAAAATAACATGGGAGGAATGTAGTGGTCTGGGTAGCTCAGTGGTAGAGCACTTGCCTATAGTGTGGGATGTCCTGGGTACCATCCCTGGTCAGCCTGCATTTTTTCTTCCTGTTACAATTTCACCAATCTTGACTAATGCCCCTTATTTATTCTGCTTTTTTACAATACTCGATTAATGCCCCTTTGATTACTTTGCTATTTCAACAATCTTGACGCTTATTACAATTCACAATATCTACTTTTAATTTGTTTTTGCCTCTCTTATTACTGCCAAACCCTCTATACTACCAAGGGGGACTTAGTGTGACCTACAGATTACAGTGACACTGACCACCAGGCATGGGGTAATGCTAATTTGTAATTGTAATGCCCTGTAATGCATTACATTTTCCCCAAGTAATGCATGTAATGTGTAATGCACCAATTTTTGCATTACATGTAATTGTAATGTAATGCATTACATAGACAAAAATGCATGTAATTTTAGCATTACATGGGATTACATAGCATTACTTCTCCCTATTTAATGTTATATATTGTTACTAATAAAATTCAGAGTTAGTAAGTACCTGCAAGTGACTTTTTTCCCTAAGTATGAAATTTGAAAATCGATGTCTAGAAAAGGTGTAATTTTGAACTGTTGTCAAACTAGCATAATTATCCTTCATTTAACCTTTATACACAATGATAAATAAGCTAGTATGCAACAGATTATTTTGAAATTCCAACAAATATAAAGGATGATTAAAGTGACCACCTACCTTTGACCATCATTCTGTGAACTATGGGGTCTTACAGAACCATCACAGTACTTCTGACCACTAAGAAACTGCATCTGTTCATCTGATGGTAGTTATCTTCAGGCACTTCAGCCCATCCCTAAACTTACTGTCTCGATATAAGTGAAAACATCTTGCTTGGGGTCTAGAACTCTATTATTCCACTCCACTCTGTATTACTAAAATCTGACCCACAAAGACGGAGACAAAGAACAGACCAAGTTTTTACTGATTTTGGATATATAACTATTATACATATACATACCATTTTTATCCCGCACACTATGTTCATTTGGTGTTTGAGAATTGTCTGGTTTAAACCTTTCACCATCGTCCTGGGATTTCACTGGAAAAAAAATAAAAAAATAAATAAATACAGGTACATCAAACATTTAACAGACATCCTATGTGTATTTAAAAAAACATGCAAGATTTAAACCAACCTGGAACCTTCCCAATTCTAGTTGGATGATCTACTTTCTGAGCTTAGTGAACTACCCGAGATTGGAGACATAAACATGCCCAGTCTATCGCAGTTCTGTAACAATTCTATCATTTCAAATAATTCCGAAGATTTATATTTATCTCAACAGAACACCTTAAAAATGGAGAATTTTGTCCAGTTGACCTATCGATATTTAAAGTTTGTTCAGTGTAGACAGGTTTTTGATTTACTCAGGGTTCAGATGTCACTGGTTCCACTGCATTATCGACAAAAGGTCAGGTACTACTGTAAAAACCAATGGCAAGAAATAAGTTCATTTACAAAATACTCATAATGGACATAGTCATACTAAACTTAATGCTGGGATAAAAAAAAATGAACATGTTACCTTCTGCTATTTGGATTTCCTTCTTGGTAGTGGCATGGCTAATATTCCCATCTATTCCAGGAGAATGTGGATTATTCACTGTCATGGATTGAACATTCAAAGAGCCAGTATAATCCCTAGAACTTGCTTTAACGAACTGGCTGTTCAAAGAGCCAGTGTCACCAGGGGAGTTCACTTCTACGATGTCAGTGCCAGTGTTTATGGAGTCTCCAAGCTCCTCCAATGTGACATCATTTACAAAGCCACCATTACACTCTGTATCGGCCTCTGTGGCATTATTTTCTAATGATGAGGCACCATCAACTGGTTCAACTTCTACAACCCTAGATAGACTCAAATACAATATGCCAAATTTGTTGGACAATGTTTTTTCTTCATCTGTCACATTGTCGGCCAACTCTTTTGGGTTACATTCTGGTGGCTTTGTACTCCCTCCGGCTGACCTGGATTCTATAAGGTATTCGTTCATACCATCTCCAGGTTTATCAGAGCCTGTAGGTATTATGTTCAAGTCCTGTATCTCTCTGGACAATCTGTTACTTATAACAGATGTATTGAGATCATTTGAAAACTGATTAGCGGGTTGTTTAAGCCTTTTTTCATTACTATCACTGTTCTCCTTTCCTGATAAAAAACCAACAATAAATTTTATTTACAAATATTTACAAATTTGGCATTTAAATTTGAATATATTGACCAGTAAGCTGTTTGTAAAACAGTGGCACAGCAAGGTGTGTATGTATATGTAAGATTGTAAATTATTTAAATATTTTAAATTAGTTTTCGTAGGATGTACGGCAGGTCAAGGATTCAAAATCCCCAAGGTCTGACGTGTTGGACCTTTTGATTTTACATTGGGTCTTGATATTTAATATTTGAATTTTGAAAGTCTGATGAACCTTCAGGTTTTTTTCAGTATAAAATTGATTTTCTATAGTACATGTATATGATAACATTATTGGACATAGAACATTCACTATTCATATTGGACTTTAAAAACATCATGTGAGACCTGATAAAAATATCATAAAGGTAAAAGGTATGAACCTTTCATCACAAAACATAATTTTGAAACCCTGCTAGTACAGAAAAGCCCAGTGGTCCTTAATCAGTGGATTTCTAACACTGATAAATTCAGAAAATATAAAATGGACTTTTGTATAAGAGTAATACCATAGTGGCCTTATTTGCAGGCCCTGCAAATGTAACAAGAAACACTTTTTTAAAAATATTTTGGATAAATCTATAGATAAACACCCAAAATATGTGAATTATCTCCCTTTATATATAAAATATGTAACTGTGTTAAGAAATGTCTTTATTTGTCTTTCTGTTAGTATTTGTATACTATGCTCTTTTTGTTGTATGATTATAGCATGTTATGTGTCATTAAAAATAATAAAAATATAAAAAAAATCTATAGATAAAAATAAGTACAAACATTACTTTTTTTGTTATACATCAAAGTAAAATAAGGTCATAAATCTATATGATGAAAATGCACATTTAGGCCTAAAAACATCAGTGTGTTTCAACTTTGACTCTACATTTTTCTGCCTACCCTAAAGTTTTACGACAATACTTTGACATCATTAAAGTTGACATCCTTGGTCAATGTAAAAATATTGATTAAAATGTCTACCTATCCACTCAAATTTCTGTAAATGCGCTAGCAGAAACTCATATTTCTTTGGCTTTACTGTCCTTTACCATTCACCTTTTTGAATCAAATATGACCCTCATCATCGTTCATGTCTTTCCCATTATAAAAATTAAACTTACCATCTACAAGTATGTCCTCAAAATTTGTACCCACTAACGTCTTTGACAACGGACATGGCATTGTATTATTAGACGTTGATTGTCTCTGTGGACAACCAGGGGAGTTGGTTTTCTCATCTGGTGGTCTAGTGTGTGGTTCTTTTAGTTTTTCTTCCTGTACATCTTTAGATACCTGCCGTGCATAACCAATATATCTTGATGCTGTTGGTCCAGAAGTCTCTCTTGTTCCTCTTGCCATTAATGATTCTGTTTATTAAATACTGCAATGATAAAATATCAATGATATAATTTATCAATCTAAAGTATATCTACTTGTATATATGTACAGCATAAATATCCTCTGGTTATCAGAAAATGACAAATGTTACTTTAGGAATACTAGGAAATTAAAAAAATAACGAAATTTTAATCTGGTTTCCAGAAAAAATTTAAACTATTAGTAGCCAAATTTCCAAAATTTGTGAAAAACAAAGTGCTTTTTAAAGTAATTTTCCACAAATTTGCTAAAGAAAAGGTTAGTTTTTGAAAGAATTTCTTGGACATTAGTAGCCTGCGACGATTTTAGCTACCAAGATTGGAAACATAGTCATTGTACCACTCATAGAAAATGACTACAATAGACTTAAATAGTTATGTCAAAAAAATAATTAATAAATACAAAGTCCTGAAGACAAATGTCATGAAATGATGATGGTCAGATTTTAGCATTAACATGTGGCCAAGTTGCAGATGTCATGAATGTTATAAAAACAAAAGTCTTACTGGTTTGAAGAATTCACATTACAGTTTGTCAATTCTGTCTCAACTGATCTAAAACTGATTTATTAATAAAGGTAATAGATATAATGATATATATTATCTACCTTTATAAAAATTGTCACACATCATTTATCACTTTCAGATTAAAATGGAAATTCCCACTACTATAAATAGTTTTCTGTCAGGTAAAGGTAACATGTAAGAGTATTCTTAAATCTGACATGTAACAGTTTTTAATTACATGATATTGTCAAATATCCTTCTTTTTATCTAAGTTTCTATAGAATTAAAATTATTAGTACCCAAATTTCTAAAAATTGTGAAAATATAGTCTTTTTTTAAAGTTTTTTTCTACAAACTTGCCAAAAATGTTACTTTTTGAAAGAATTCTCAGAAATGTGTGTCCAATAGGTTTGGCTACCAGCAATGGAAACATGGTAAAGTTCCCTGACTGTGTGGTAAGATCAAGTATAGAATTTTGTTTATACCAGATAATATTCAAAGGAAGCACATTAATGCATATACTAAAGTCAAAGAGTACCTTTTCAATTCTTAGTTAGAAGCTAAGAACATTTTAAAATATATTTTAAATTGATAAAATTATAAATATAACTGGAATTATTATTTAGACAGATTTCGCTATTCCCAAATTATTCTTTAAGCTATCTGTTTATTTTTTATGGCATGTAAAATAAGTCAAGATGAAAACTATGACCTATGTCGTCTGAATGGTCGACCTAGTTACCTGATCTTTATTTGAAATTTGTGGCTAAGTAAATTTACCGTTACCTTTAACAATTTAGGCCATTCAAGGTTCACCAAAGAACGACCAGAAAATCAGAATAAACAACATTGAGGTGAAAGATACAGACTCCTTCCTATATTTAGGAACAACCATAGACAAGAATGGTGGTACTGAAAGAGATATAACAAGGAGACTGGGACTAGCAAGATCTGCATACTGTGCCTTAATCCAGGTATGGAAATCATCAAAGTACAGTGCCAAAACAAAATTACGAATATTTAACACCAACGTAATTTCTGTACTGCTCTATTGCGCAGAGCTATGGAGAACAACAAGAAAAGATGAAGAGAGGTTAGACACCTTCCACCGCAAATGGCGACTTCTTGTTTACAAGTGGCAGGGGATGTTTTCCGAATTACAAAAATTGACATTTGGATGTTTGTTAAGTTGCCCAGTGTTTTCGATGGATTGTTATATATCGTTGGAAAGATAAAAGTGAGTAGAATAGAAAAATACAAACGTTTCCATCGAAATGTGGAAAAATAAGTAAATTCGGATGATTTGAAAAAAGTTGGTGACAAAATTGATGACTCCCTTCTCCTCCTTTATACACGATTTTCCTGACCTACACTATACTATCTGCTGTTATTATTAATATTGTAACGAGCCCCTGTGCGTGATGTGTCCTGCATGTTGACAACTGTCACTTTCCAAGTTTCATTTTCTGTCATTTCAGCAGTTTTCGTACTTCTTTTGTAAGTGTTTTATCGTTATATCCTACTGAGTTAGACATTTTTACAACAATTTCTACTTACTTGTAAGTTTGTTCCCGAATGGTGGAGTGTGGGATTGATGACGATTTTTATATCACTTCCGGTTAAATTGTAAACAACCACGTAAGGGTTTAACAACAGGTGTCCGTATGATAATCTGCTACTCATTGAGAGTGTATAAAGGCGGGTTTTTCAAATTTTATCATAAAACATAAATTTATTTACAGCGTGAACTAAATTAATTTTAAACCGAAGTTTCGACACCTTAAGATTATTTATTATTTATTTATTTATATTTATTTATCTATCACAGTTTCTCCAGAAATAGTATAATCTGAGTTTTATATATACAATATACATAAAATGATTACTAAAAAGTATGATAATGAAATTATCATAAAACTAAGTAATAATGTCCTAATATGTTACTGAGCTATTACAAACCCCCACATTAACATTTAAAAGTCTAGATTATCGTAAATTTGTTTGATAAAATTTTAGTAGATTTGTAGAGACACCAATAAAGCCTCTCTATGTTTGATGTCTCAATGCCAAGGTTTGTGCAAATGGAATAGTACTTGTCCTAAGGATCCTATATTTAAATGCTACTTTAAGGTCTAAGTATTGAGTATGTGGTGGACTGATTATTTTAAAATTAAATCAGTCTTCTTCCAATTTAGAGCCTTATTGTCAAAATTAAACACTAATTGTCCTCTGTAAGCTTCATATATCTAAAATCTTGATCTACTGGATGTAGTTCCCTGAAGAACACATATTGCCAACAGAGCTTTTTCTATTTGGTTCGATTTTGAGTTAATTGTGTGGTCAATCCCGTTCCATTAATTCTCTGGTGTCACATTGAGCTGGTAAGGTTTTCTTTTTCTTTTCTAGAGCACCTCATCTGAAATTTTATATGACAGCAACATATCTTTAAATATTGTTGAGACAAGTGTTAACAAATGTCTGGTTTTCATTCTTTTTTAAATTTTATTATTATTATTTTTTTTCCAGTTTTTGAGTGTCTTTTCATTCTCCATGTTTTTGCACCATATAAAAGGGCTGGTATTTTATATTTGAGTTGAACATTCAGATTTTGTTCACAATGAGAATGGATTTCAAAGTGTCCTTTTAAATCCTGTTCTGGCTGTTCCTATTCTTGCCTTGATGTCCCGTTATGTTCCTCCTTCAGCATCAACTTGTGACATGCTCCCCGGAAACAAAACTTGCTGATCTTTTCAATTCGTTCTCTACATAGTTGTATACTGTCTTACTTAGTATTGATGGTCAATAATTTTGATTTGTTAGAGTTGATCCTCGGTCAAGTTTTACTTAATTTGTAGAGACCCCTTTAAAATTTCCCTACTTGGAACCCCACTGCCAAGATTTTTGTAAATTTGACACGTTTTATCATAAGGATGCTACATCAAGCCATCTAAAGTCTAGTTCTTAGAGAAAATATCATCTTTTGGTCTTTTCTTTCATTAACACGTATTTCATAATGTATTTTATAGTGTTCTTGGTTGAGGCCCCTGTGTTGGCTATTGTTTTGTTGTTGTTTGTTTTTTTTATAGATTTTTTTCTATTTTAAAATACACATATTCCTCCTTTAAACTATGCTTGTCACAATAAGTATAACATCTGTTGAGCCAGAGAAGGCAGAATTTTATTTATCTGATGAAATTCTGAAGTCACTGATTTTAATGGAGGTGATCATGGTCATCACAATATTGATGAAAAGCATGATGTATCTATATCCAAAATTTCCCTGTATAAATTTAACATCGCTTGTTCCTTTCACTCAATTTTATTACAAAGGTAGCGGGGTAAGAGGTGCTTACCTTCTAGAGCACCCAACCTTACTTCCCTGGTTCATGTGTTGACCTTTACCTTTAAGATATGACCTTGGTTCAAGGCCATCAATTCACCCTTGAACCTTGGTGATTTGTGTAGTAATGGAACAACCCCCCTAAATGTCAAATAAAAGTCCAAACTTCTTGGCTTGGTATATTTCAAGCACAATCAACAGAAAAAGAAAAAATATATCAACCAGGACTCAAACCCAGAACCTTCTCAATACCAGCAGGATGCTCTCCTGATTCAGTTACATGGTCATCTATCAAATCCAGTCTGCCACATTCCTCTCTTCCTTTTTTTTCAATTCAAATACTTTGAATTAAAACCACCAGGTTCCATCTAGGGCCAGCATGTTGATCAGCAATTTCTCAGGGTATGATGAGCCATGAAACTTAACAGGGAAGTGAAAAATACTGCTGCTAAAACCAGGGCTCAAACCCAAAACTATCAGGATGCTGTTACTACTGAGCTGCCCTACCACATCAGTCCACCACACCTAGTTAGCTATAGTAAGTACTGTATGAAATTTCAAGCAGGTTAAATCTCACTCGGGACTGATCCTAGCCCGAGTGTTTGTCAAATCACTTCTAGAAGGAACAATGACTTTTTCCCCAATACTCTGATCAGAACTAATACATGCATGTCGGGTCCTTTGGAAGGATGCCCGTGTCATGACAGGCATGGCACATCATTTAAGAACCCTCCCTGCATATTGACCTGAGGGCATTGGAAAGGCAAAATTTTCTGCCATTTCAACTATAGCACCTGGTGATGTCTCCATATAAGTGAAATATTCTTGACTAGGACAGAAAATCCCATTTAATCAATCAATTCTTATGCAAGGGAAAAAAATCTTGACATGGAAGTTGAACACCATAACAACCCACCCATCAACTTTTAACTTGTAGCTGTTGGTTACATGAATAATCTGCATTAGCTCACCCACAACAACATTGCTAACAACATCTTAACCTTTAGTCATGTTTACTACAGTTAGTCTGTACATGATATTTTGGCATAGCGTTTATAAATATGAAAGAGTCTATATAATGTTAATAGGATGAACACAATAATGTATATATATAAACTTTTAAGGTGGTGGTTTTGACAAATGAACACATAAAGATGTGAATGTGTGCACAATGTGTTCCCAGAATGCCTACTCACATAAAACAAAAAAACCTAATTGTGTTAATTAGACTTGCCCATGTTTATAAACACTTTGCCACCAGGTTGTGGACGGTCTATAATTAACAAATTTAAACAAACAACAATACAAGGTGTTTCTAGAAGCCAAATTTATTGAGAAAAACACTTAATTAAATAGAATTTATAAGTAACAACAAAAGTTATACACAACATGCCATAACAAAAGGTACACTCAACCTAAAGGTACACTTTTCCATCTTTTGTTTACATTGTTTATCATGTTTGTTTGTTTTTTTTCCTCAAATCAACAATAAATTCACTTGAAATAAGTATTTCCTGACAAAGACAAAAATGAAACTGCTTTTATTTCTTTAATATCACTTGCCATTTAATATCTTCAGAAATACGAAAATGAAAAACATCTATCAATGATTAAGTACCAAAGTTTATAAATTATGAAACTTTTGAACATTTTTATTTTATTTTAGTACAAATCTATTTATTTTTGATTGTATTTATTTATTATTATTAATTTTTTTTTTGTTAACTGTATCTTTTGTCATGGCATGTTACATAATATACCGGTACACCTAATCAGGCATGGGTAATGCTAATTTGTAATTGTAATGCCCTGTAATGCATTACATTTTCTCAAAGTAATGCATGTAATGTGTAATGCCCTAATTTTTGCATTACATGTAATTGTAATGTAATGCATTACATAGACAACAAGAGGCCCATGGGCCTTAACGCTCACCTGAGGAAGAGTACATATCTTATGCAGAGGTTCAATGGCCAATGACATTAATAAAAGAGAATATCAAAATTTTCAGCAGTAAGGGCCAATAATATGCAAGTATTTTTGCAAGTTAATTATAAGTTAATTATAATAATTATTATATAAGTATGCTATATATAACATATTTAAAGTCTAGCTAAAATATATTATTTATAAACAGCTAAAACATCTGTATATTAAAATGTGCATTAGGCCAATACCTACAATATTCCAATAAACATGCCTATACAAAGAGTTTATAGTTTTTGAGATAATTAACCATTTAAATATTTGTTTGCATCTATGACCTTGACCTTTGAACCTATGACCTTCATTCATATATCAAAATGATCATTAGGCCAATACCTACAATATTCTAATATACATGCCTATACAAAAAGTTTATAGTTTCCGAGATAATTAACCATTTAAGTATTAGTTTGCATCTATGACCTTGACCTTTGAACCTATGAACTTCATTCATATATCAAAATGATCGTTGTGCAAATGCCTACAATATTCTAATATATATGCCTATACAAAAAGTTTATAGTTTCCGAGATAATTAACCATTTAAATATTCGTTCGCAGCTATGACCTTGACCTTTGAACCTATGACCTTCATTCATATATCATAACGATTGTTAGGCCAATACCTACAATATTCCAATATACATGCCGATAGAAAAAGTTTATAGTTTTTGAGATAATTAACCATTTAGGTATTAGTTCAATTCTATGACCTTGACCTTTTAACCTATGACCTTCATTCATATATCAAAATGATCATTAGGCCAATACCTACAATATTCCAATATACATGCCTATACAAAAAGTTTATAGTTTTTGAGATAATTAACCATTTAAGTATTAGATCACGTCTTTGACCTTGACCTTTTAACCTAAGACCTTCATTCATATATCAAAATGATCGTTAGGCCAATACCTACAATACTCCAATATACATGCCTATACAAAAAGTTTATAGTTTTTGAGATAATTAACCATTTCAGTACTTGTTTACATCTGTGACCTTGACCTTTGAACCCATGACCTTTATTCATATATCAAAATGACCATTGTGCTATTACCTACAATATTCTGATATACATGCCTATACAAAAAATTCATAGTTTTGCAGATAATTAACTATTTTGGTATTCTTGCACATCTGTGACCTTGACCTTTGAACCCATGACCCTGATCTATGTATCAAAATGATCGTCATGTCAATACCTACAAATAACTGAAAATCCTACGCCATTATCACAAGAAATGTTAAAAAAATAGCATTTTTTATCAAAGGTCAAAAACTGGGACATGACCTTGACCTTCGACCTTGACATCAATTGCAAGACAAGATCAACAGTGAAAACTCCATACAATTATCTTCAGCCATTATGAAGTTATAACAA
This sequence comes from Anadara kagoshimensis, assembly GCA_021292105.1. Classification (NCBI taxonomy): domain Eukaryota; kingdom Metazoa; phylum Mollusca; class Bivalvia; order Arcoida; family Arcidae; genus Anadara; species Anadara kagoshimensis. Next base: position 22,941,683 of record CM037874.1, read on the forward strand.
TAAATGTCTCATTTTAAAAATTACGTAATTTTACGCAAAAAACGCGTAACCTATTTTTCGTCTAATTTTCATGAAAAACACAATTTTGATGTTCCCAGGTATGCTGAATCCAAATATCCAATTAAATTTGCCTGCACCTTTTGGTTTCAGAGAAGAAGATTTTTTTGTCTTTTTGCTATTTTTAGTAATGGCGGCCATCTTGTTGGGCGTGGCCAAACCCCGAACACAATTTTGAAAGGCTGTTACCTAGGCATGATAATCACCAAGTTTCATCAAATATGGCCCAGTAGTTTTGGAGGAGAAGATTAAAATGTAAAGTTTATACACGACGCACGACGGACGGTGATAGATTGCAATAGCTCATCTGAGCCTTTGGCTCAGGTGAGCTAAAAATGCATGTAATTTAAGCATTACATGGCATTACATAGCATTACTTCTCTGTATTAAATGTTAGATATTATTACCATTACAATTCAAGGCTAGTCAGTACCTACATGCTACTTTTTTCCCTAATATATAATATGAAAATCGATGTCTAGAAAAATTGTAACTGTGAACTGTTGTCAAACTAATAATTTATTTCATTCAACCTTAATACTAAAACTATATAAAATGCTTAAAACTTAGTATACTTAGATCATTTTGAACTGCCAACAAATTTAAAGGATAAAAATACATTTTAAAGCAAAATGCAAATGCTGTTTTTAGTACTATCGGAAAGTCTAAAGATCACATTAAAATTTGCAACATATCTAAATAGAAGTTTCAGTAACTACAATAATTTGTAATTTTGCTTTAATTGATAACCTGTGATGAAAACAATTTTATTTTTACAAGAAATTTGTTGTTTTTTTTTTGTAATCCTTTTTATATGCTATGAAGGTAACGTCTCTTTAATGATTAAAGAAGTTATTTGTTAAAGGTATGGTTTATAAATTACACCTGACAATACCACTAATTAGTTTGTATACCTATCAACTCCTTTTACTGTTTTGATTTAATGGTAATTAAGAAACATTCAGTGAATAAAATAAATAAAAAATAAAAACATATAATATGAAAAAATTCGTTACAGCATCTCTGGTTTTTATTCTTTTTAATTTTTAGAGTAAAAACAGACATGTATATTTGGATAATAAAAAACCCGACATAGATGAACAATCAACTTTGACAAATTTTGTAAAACCTACTGGTAAACAGCAGAAATATCAGTTGAATGACCCAAAGCAAAAAGAATCTATACATGCACTTATTCACTATATATACTCCTGTTTTCAACAGTTGAAAATCAAAACATAAGAACTTTATAGAAAAAGAACCCAGAATTTTAATTTCAAATTCTGAATCCGAAACATATCATATTTATATGTTTGAATTCTTTATGAAATGTAATGTGTAATATAATGCATTACTTTGGTAAAGTAATTGTAATGTAATGCATTACTTTCAAAAATACATGTAATTGTAATTGTAATATAATGCTACTTTTGTCAAAGTAATTGTAATGTAATGCATTACATTGCAATGTAATTCGCCCCATGCCTGCACCTAATACATGCTTGTAGATCACAGAAATTTTAAACATGATTGTTATACTCTAACACCAGCTACCTCTGTATGGGCAAACAACAATGACCTGTCCGTTTGACCTTTCATTAGGAATATTCATATAGAAGGAACCATTATGCATGGGTAGTATTAGAACTCACAGTTAAGACAAAACAATACAGGTGTATTCTTTGAAATAATGTAGACAAAATAAACACTTTGTGTTTCCTTTCCATAAACATACTTGTCCATAATAAATAATTAAATTAAAGGTCAAGAGGATAGGTCAATGTTGTTTGCCTATATAACATATGTATGTTTTTATATGTGTATGTTCCTTATAAAAACATAAAAGAAATTTGAAATTTGATCAGACTCTTTCAGTGGCCCTTCTACATTGATAATACATGTACAATATTACAAACAAACAGGCTACTACCCATCCTCTACACCTGATCTAAATGACACAATTAGAGGTTGAACATAGTGTATACAGTATACAATTGTCATGACTGCTTTTGTAATGTCCTTCAAAACAATATTTTACAAATTTTAATTTTTTTTATTTTTTTTTTACAATTTGAAATCGTTTTAGAAACAGACAATTTTTTTAAATCATTCTAGGAACAGACATATATTTTTACAAGCAAAGTCAAATTGCTTAAATTTTACAATATAGGAATAAAAAAAAATAAAAAAAAAATAAATAATTTATATAAACATTAATAAATGTTTTAATCAATTAACTGTAAAGAAGATTGTCTTTATATTAATGTACAAATAAATTAATGATTTGTCAAACTCAACTGTAATATTCATTTTACAATATTTGATGATAATTTCTGAAATAAAGTAAATTTAATGTAACTATTTCATCATTTCACACCTAATAATAATTTCTAAAAACAAAATAAATTAAATTTAGTTCATCTGCTTCATCGCTGTAACACATTTGAAATTTCAAGGTAAAAAAGTAAGATTTTTATGTAGTGGTATAAGTAGTAGTAGTAGTATAATAATTTATTAAAGTGTCACATACCAACATACAGATATCACACATAAGAATAAATATTATGTACATTATGTAACAAAATATGTATTAAAATGTATGGTACCCTGCCTATAAAGGCATACGGGACACTATCGAAATAGGTATACACAATAAAAATCACAAGTATCACAGTATCGTTCATTTTTTTAAACTGAAAACTGTAGACTAAAATTAACTACAGTGAAATATTAATAACATGAAAAGTAGTCTAATATAATTAGACATAAATTTGATAATAATAATATAATCAAAATTATTTTTTTATTATCCACATTTTGAATTTGTGAAAAAAGACAGAACTTTTAAATATAATTAGCAAGTTATTATTTAAAAAAATATCTAAATTAAATTACCAATAAAAAAAAAGTGCAGACGACTAAAACATACAATAACTTTTTATTTATTAATTATTTTTTTTGGTCTTTTTTTTTTTGAAAATTCATGTCTACATATGACTTTTCTATGTTATGTTGATAATTTCCTTTTTTCTTATTTTTCTCTAATTATTTCTTTCTCTATCTAGTTTTTTCTTAGTTTGATTACAGAATCCACATGTTTTTCATTACAGAGTTAACTATGATCTATTAATTCAAATGAAGCCAGTATGATGCAGCATCAGCATACTGACAGTCATCTGTCCATTCCTGAATCTATTCATTTAGTTACCTCAAACACTAGTCAATGTTTCCATATTTTTACACGGTTTTCAACTTGCTGCTAGTTGCATCATCTTTGTCTCATTTGTAGATTGGATTTTCTGAAGTAGTTGCACAGTTTAAAAACATTTGGATGTGCATGCATAGTTTGTTAACTTTACTGTGCAATCCTTCTACGTTGTTACTTGTTCGCTCAATCATTCATGATTGTCAAATTTATTTCACAGATTCAGCTGCATAGTCCTAAGTTAATTAAATCTCACTATATGAGGAAACTAAAATATTTTTTAGAAATGAAGAACAAAAGTAGATATCATTATTATTATGCCATTCTCACAGAAATTACTAGCATTCTCCATGAATTTTATTAAAATTTTATTTTTAATAAAACTTGAAAACATTTTTTTATTTATTTATTTCTCTTTTTTTATTTTTATTTATTTATTTATTTATGAATTAATTGGTTGATTTATTTATTTTTAATTATTTGTTTTTTATCTATTCATTTATTTTTTAATTTAATTACTGATTTTTATGTCTTTGTTAGCTTATATTTATTTATTTATTTATTTATTTATTTATTTACAAGTTTTTATTTATCATATTTACTAGTTTTTATCAATTAACTAATTATATTTTTTATATTTTCTAATTATTATTTTTTCTTTTTTAAAAAACTAAGACTTGAATATAAGTATTTTTTTAAAATAAAAAATGTTCTTATGATATACATATTTAGGAAATAGACTATAGCCAGGTGTACATGTCTCTGGTAAAATCTGGCGATTTTAAAATGTATGCTAAGTGAGACTAAACCGCTTCATCTAATATTCACTTTACATCCAATAATTGTTAAAATAAATTAAATTTAGTTCATATATTTTATCTGTAAATTTATTTCAACCCAGCAACAAAACGTCAAAGCTAAAAACTAAATAAACAAAACAAATAGAGAAAAAAAGCAATTGTTTTTATACAGCAACACTTTTTATTCACACTAATAGACTAAGGGTAATTTGCAAATCATTTCATTTACCCAATAATGGTTAAATACAGTAAGATCTCTTTAAGCTTATAAATTGTTTAAACTTTGTCATCACAAATTGCAATTTTTTTTACAAGCCCCACCCCTCAAACTAAAAAAGAAATAAAGTAACACTGAATATTTTCTGGTTTTTTTCTGACAAGAAATTCAAATCAATTTAATTTTATTCACCAAAGGAGATACCAGTATTAGTCTCTTAGTCTATTTGTTCCAAAGTAAATAAAATCCATAAATGATTTCAAGTTTGGTTCATATTCACTATTGTAAAATTTCTGGTGAAAATCTCTCAAAATTTCGGATTTGTTTTTCATTTATTATTGCAGTCCAGAAATTTTTATAGCTATTAGACAGATGATGTTTTAATTTACGCTAAGTCAAAAAAATGTTATAACAATGTTTTACTACATAATGCATGTACACTGAATTAAAATAAAGCATATTCTGTAAATAAAGATCCCCCACTACTAAATTTGCACTTTCATTCAAAGGGCCAAAACTTCAAGGAAAATGAGCAAATCAACTTGGTAATCTATTTCCTATTAATGTTGATGCTTTGCACCAATATCTATATTTCTGAAAAGACGCTAGTTGAAGGACGGAAGTTCAAATTTAATATCCCTTTTCTTCTAAAGGCAGAATTTCTTATTGGATTTCAGGAAAAATTGAAATAAAAAAATAAAGTAAAAATATTTAATTTACATATAAATATAAAATTGAAAACAAATGTATCATGAAATACACATTACAGACATAAATATAAAACTATAATATTCAGTAACACACAAAGTACACTAGATTTCAATACACTAGTATATAATTTGAATAACTAACCATATTAAATCATATAGTGTGTGTGTGTGTGTGTGTGTGTGTGTGTGTGAGAGAGAGAGAGAGAGAGGTGTCAAGATCGTGAATTCACAAAACAAAATATAAAATCATAATGAGAGAGAGAGAGAGAGGGAAGATATCTGAATCTGAGAGCTAAAGAGATCATGATCATATAAAATTAAAAAAAAAAAAAATAAATAAATAAATAAATAGCAAACAAACATTTTAATGACATTTATAATGATAATTTAAGGATATTTACATAAAACTTGTAGCAAAATATTTCAACAAACTACAATACAAGTCTACTGTCCACAAAGAATAACACACATAGTCAATCCGATATCTAGACGTAGTCAATCTTTATCAGTCAAATACGATAGATGGAAATACACATTTGGCTAAATCTGAATCTACATGATTTAGTCTGTCATATATTTCCACTATTTTCAGAGCCTGCTCCACAAGTAAACATGGGGGAAATGTAGACCTATCAAGCTGGTCTTTTGGCCAGATGTAGTACTCAGAAGGGTACCCTCTAAGGTACATGTTTGTCAAAACTGTCGATCCGTCATCATTTATGTGTAATCCTGGGCTACCAGAGGCACCATGTCTTAGTTCTGTCAAGATTGGCACCTTTTCTTTGTCAAGTACTGTGTGCTTATACACCTCGCTTACATTGTGAATATAGGGCTCATACAAATTATATCTCTCTGTACAATGGTAAGTAGCTTGGCGTACATCCTCCTCCGTCACATTTAAAATCTTAACCCTATAATCAATCTTCATAGTGGAATCTTGGTAACTATGCAAAAGGTTTGGCATGTCCTCTCTGACTCGACCAAAATCCTGAAATGGTTTGGGAAACTCATCACCTTTAAGTTCCAGTAAAACATAGTCCAGCTTAAGGCAACCATTATGAATTACCGGTTTAAATTTGTACCAATGATTATCTGTCTTCCAATCTGGAAAGAAAATTTTGATACTTAGATGACATAACCTATATAAGTTGTTATCAGTTGGGATTTTATTCTGTAGAAGGTACAGGTCATAGAAAACATGATAAGCTGTCATCACAAAACCAACCCACTTTGGTCCAACTCGGAAACATGTTCCAATTTGCAAACCATTCCACTGGATGTATCCAACTGATTGTTTATGCCTCTCTAGGTAAGCCTTGAGTTCTTTCTCAGTACTCTTGAATACACTGTCATTATGCTTGTGGAATGCTGATCTTGGCTCAAACTGGCATTTCTCTCCCAACCTCTGCAATGAAAAACAAGAGCATATACATGTTGTTCAGTTAAAAAACAATCCCATCAACAACACAGCATGGATATGCCAAATTAATAATAGAAAATTATTGGTTGTTTCAGAGAGGGAAAAAGACCCTTTCAGATGTGATATAGTGACCACTGGTTGCGTTAAAGGGTGGCCTTCCAAAAGGAGTAAATTTGCTCACAAACAAGTCAATGCAAGAGAAATGTGGTCGGGACAAAGGGGTGGTTATTCAAATGAGGGGTAGCCTAAGAGGGGGTTCCTATATATATACCTGACACTGGAAATATCAATACAACAGGGACCCTAACTCTGCTAAAAGTTGACAGAAAAATGTAAAGGTGGTACATTAATAGGTAGAATACTGTAGATTGGGAAATTTTGGCGTCATCTAATTTTCGTCTGAACGCACTTTAATATTAATTCGCGTCTTTTAATTTTCGCGTGATCGCGACTCTGTAGTTATAATTTCAATTACTGCTTATTTTTCGCGACTCGTTTCACTCGTGAATTTATGCCAAAATAAAACGATCATGAAAATTTCCCAATTTACAGTAAAAAAAGAAGTAGATTTTTAACAAAAGAATAAAAACATGTACATAAAACCTTCATTTAAATCTAGGAATATAGACCTATCAAAAACTTCATTTTTTTAATATAAATTTGGTAGTTTAAGTAATTTCATGTGTCAATGACCGATGACTTTTGACCTTTAAATTTTGTGAAAATAATCAAGAAATTAACCTCAATTCAAATTCTTATCTGGTTAAATGTTGTAGTTTAAGTAACATCAGCCATCTTGGAAGCATAATTGGGTTGATGAACAATCAATATAAATTGCATTAATTGTTACAACTTTAAAATGCACATGTTTATACTAACATTTTATGGTTTTAGAAGAAACTGTCAGGTCAAATAATTTTATGGGTCAATGAACTCCAACCTCTGACCCAATGACCTTGAAATTTTGCACAAAATATGAATGGTGCTAGTCATAACTAGCTCGATATGAACCACTACAGTTAATTTAATTTAGTTATAATTAGTGAAAACAAGGTAGTGTTAAAATATTTACTCAAGGGACTTTACTCTACCAAGCTTCAACAAAAATGGTCTTTGAGAAGATCATGATATGTACCAACATTGAAATGGGTTGGGAATTGTAGGCTGTAGACGGTAACAATGTAGTGTTAGGTCAGACATTTTACACCAAGGGCCATAACTCATTGACAGAAAATGATTATTAAAACTCGTTTTAGATGATTTCAACCTATATCTACTAACCAAATTTGGTTCAAATTGGTGAGAAGTGTAGGCGATAGAATAGTAATGAGAAATTATTTACATCTGCTCATATTTGCCAAACCAAGGTATTCTGTTCATATCTGCATGGTCTGAGACTAGGAATAAGTTTGGGAAAATTTTGATTGTAAGTTTCACAAAATCAGTCATAAGGACAAATCATAGATATATTGTAGAATATTTGTGTTGGATTTTTTAAACCTATTGTTTCTTCCTCACTTTTTCTGGGCGGCTAAAGATCCTGATGGTAAGAAGCCATTTTTTAACAAATATACAACACTGAATCCCTATTTTGCGCTCTTAGACAGTATTTACACATTTCCCTTCCCTCAAAAGGTATTACTGTATTTCAACAAATTCATTGCACATGGAAAATGCAAGAATAAAGTCGTATTTTCCAACAAACTCACAAAAAAATTGTCAAAACTTAATACAAAATATACTGACCTAATAGGAAAAAAAAAATTTTCCGTGAAAAAGTGAAATTAATTCTGTATATAGAGCAATTTTTTTTAAACTTTTTAACAAAATAAAAAATATGACTATGTCAAAATTATCCCTTCTTACTTGGTACAACTATAAACGTTATGTCATAATTGGAATAGTTATGATGATCGCACCTGGAAAAAACCCGAACAACAATGACCTACCTGACCCTAAATGCCCTATGTAACTTTGAATGAGGCCCAATTGGTGTATAAACTTGATCAGATTTTTAAAAAAATCGCAAAATTTCTCTAGGCCTAAAAAAAAATATGTGTTTCCGCTAACATAGAATTATTATAATGGGTCGGTAGGTCAATATATATATATATATATATATTTTAAAGCATATGTTATGCATGTGTATGCAATGTACATTTTCACAGTGTGGGAACGGAAGTTGAGTCAAACTGTACAGTTGTCGGTAGCTCTGTTCATCGAAGCGAGGAATGAAAACAGTGGAATCAAACGTTAGTAAAAATTTGTAAAATTGTTGTTGTTATGAAGTGTTGTGAGATTTTTCATAGGTAAATGGATCTCACTATGTTAACGCAATTTTTAATTATCCAACACATTTTGTGAAAAATCAAGCCTAAAACTTTTATTCGTTTGTTGAACATGATAGATCACAGCGAAATTGTCATGAATTCACGATTTATTCTCAATTTTCTTTATACTACTATTCTATTTAATACCATTCTGAAGACAGTTTGCAAGCTATGAATGTTAAAAATAACTTGTGACTTATTACAGTACTTAGAAGTTTGGAGAAAACTTCAAAACACGGTTTTATTGGACTGTGTGGTTTTCTGTTTACTGTACAGGTAGCTCACATTTTTTGACATTGTACTGTACAGGTAGCTCGCAACTGGCATTCAAATTAAAAGTATAGAAAGTATAAGGAACGCTTTCATTTAATAGAAATGCATGTATCACGATTATTTTTGAAAAAAACAAGGTTTGATTTTTTATATTTGGGTTTCAGAGGTATAAACGTAGGGTTGCTATCTAAAATACGTGTATCAGGCGTGACATTCATATTCTAAGGTTTTCAACTATCTAAAATACATCAAGTCATAAAAAAGGCATGGTCAGACAATACTTTTCTATATAAATTAAGGCGAATATTGTTTATTATGAACAATATACAACTGAATACTATTATGTCCCTAAAATAGTAAAAGGATATAGATATAATCATAGAATGTGAAGAATCACGCCTGGGTAAGTCTCTATGACATAAATTGTCTAAATATCATAAAGCCTCAAATTTGTTTCAAACAAAATAAACAATTTTACGTTCTAGACTGTTCATTGGCCATTGATTGGTAAATATAGTTCAGCTTTCATACCTAAACCTGTTTTTCCGCGATGGAACTCATTATGGTTGTTAAAATGCACAATTTTACATCTTTCATAATGAGACGCAACACAGAAAAGACCATTGTAACTTAATTCTCATGGTCCAGTGATTTTCTTTGATAATATAAAGTTTAACAAGACAATTTTGCTGAAACTTGATTTGCAAGTACAACTTTAGATGCTTTATGTATTTCAACACAAAGTAATTCATTGTGACAAATTTTTATGACCCAGTGACTTTTTAGATGATTTTTAAAGTAATAAAACAATTCTTATGAAACCTGATTTTAGGTACAATTTGGGATGTTTTACATATGACAACACAAAGTTGGTCTTTCTGACTTAGTTTTTCATGGTCATGTGATTTTGTTCGATAACTTTTATAGTAGTTTGATGATTTTGATCAACATTGATCGCATATCAAGTCAAAGAAATTTATAAAGTTGCAGAGGATGAATGTCAAAGTCTTCTACATGTAACTGATGTTTTCAATTAAAGTTATTTATGTTGCATTTTGCATTTTCCTGAAGGTTGTAGTAAATAGTAAACATTTAACACGTTTGGTTATTAATGTGCAAATGAAAAAGGTCAAAATTATATAGCATTTGTGCAGAAAAAAATAACAAATTTCGGAAGTTGTTACACTTTTATCTTCATTCAAATAACATCCATCATTGCAACTATTAACACTATCAATTATTTTCTCATGTAAACGTTTGCCACCATTGGGGGTGGTGACTTACCCAGCGATTGAGCCCTGCTACAACGCCGCTTGAATGTCTAGTTCCAAAACAGTTTTAGATATGAAAATATTAAGGAATTTTTTCCTCTGCTGAAACCTATTAATCCCTTAAATACGGAGTCCAGAACATATAACTCAGTTGATTCGTTTGGTATAAGAATCGCGTTGTCTTTCTCGTATTCCCTTGGGATGATGTGGAAATTTTTAATTCGAATATCTCCTTGGTTTAGGTCTGTTTAATTAAATTTCAGTTCTAAATCCTTGTGAAATATTATACAATGGTCGACAACCTCAGAAAAAATTATTTTTGTTTTACTTTTGCAGTATAAACAATGAAATCGTTTCGGTGTTATTTTAACATCTGAAATTAAGAAAATGTTGCAATAAAATATATACTATTGCAACATTTTCTTAATTTTGGATGTTATATATAATATACATGTATATATATAAACATATGAAAATGTTGCAAAAAATTTAAATAAACCAGAACTGTCTAAAGGAGACTAATACCCCCACCCCGCAGAAAAATAAGAATAAAAGTATCATTACAGCGGACACGATATTGTGACGGAAAAACTAAAATTTGACCTTATGCAACACATCGTCTCATGTTGGTTTACATTTGTTTTCAGTTTGATCAAAATCCATCGATAGACGTGGAAGATATGGTGTGAGCACGATATTATGACGAAAAAACTAATATTTGACATCATGACATTGACCTTTGACCTATGTTCATAAATCTGTACCCGACACATCGGCTCATGTTGTTTTACATCTGTGCCAGGTTTGATCAAAATCTATTGATAAACATGGAAGATATGGAGCGGATACGATATTGAGATCGACAACCAGACGGATGGACGGACGGACGAATAGACGGACGGGCAGACAGGGTGATTTCTATATACCCCCTGAACTTCGTTTGCGAGGGTATAATAAAGCATTAAACCTTGAATTATTATTTGTTTTAATTTTGAGCTACCTGTACAGAAAAATTACATATATTTAGAGCTACCTGTACAGTATTTTTCGAGCTACCTGTACAGTAAACAATCTCCAAGGTGCAACGAAAAATCTTATTTATAACAATAACCATTTAAAGGAGGGTGGTGTCATCTTAATATATGTGTAACTTTATATTAAAAGTTGTCTTAAGTATTGTTTGTTACACTAGAAAATTCATCACGCTAGAGAATTTACGCATTTTTCACTACAGGTCGGTGTATTTTTTCTCACTGTCTCGTGTTCAAGTGTTATTATTGTCGAGTGTATAAAGATATAAGTGACAACGAATTCTTAAAATGGTAAATAATTTTCATCGTCAAATTTCTCCATTTAAATTTCTATCCAGATCTTACAGTATATGCTTAATACAAGTTAAAAAGTAACCACCAACCGTTTCGGACATATTGTTTTTATTTCGTCTCTCGCTTCAATGAACAGAGCTACCGAAAACTGTACAGTTTGACTCAACTTCCGTTCCCACACAGTGATTTTGTATTATGTTAAAACTATATTATAAATGTGTTGTTTAAGTTATTTAAGTTACAGTTATAATGATAACATATCAAAAACATGTACAAATCAAACGTTTTGCTGACTTGTTTTTGATACAATAGAGTTTTAATTGAAAAACGAAAACAGATTTTTAAAAATCCGGGGAAAAAAACTGGAGTCGGTCTTATTTTAGTTGGGTCGGTCGGGTTATCGGAAACACACATATTTTTTTTTAGGCCCTATGTACAGGAATCAGTCAGACTGAAAGACCAGCTAAAAGATACATACTCCACACAGGACAGAGAAGTGAAGAAAAGTACGAGAAGGGACAAGAAAGACTTTATTGAGAAATTAGCACAAGATGCTGAAGAGGCGGCTTCAAAACAAGACCTGAGGACTCTGTACCAAATCACCATAACATTAAGTGGAGGATTCAGAAGCACAGATACACCAGTGCGAAAGAAAGATGGAAAACTGGCCTCCAGTATAAAAGAAGAACTCGCCTGTTGGAAAGACCACTTTGAAAGGGTACTAAACCAGGAGTGCCTAACAACAGAAGCAGAGATTAGTGAAAGTGTGGACACCTTAAACATCGAGACAGAGCCTCCAACAGTTGAAGAAGTTAGACAGGCCATCAAACTTCTCAAAAATGGGAAAGCCCCAGGCATAGACCAAGTCCAGGCTGAATTGCTAAAAGCGGAAGAAGTACTAACACCTAAACTTCTCACAGACATCCTACAAAAGATCTGGCAAACTGAAACTGCACCGGATGATTGGAAGGTTGCACTCATGGTGAAGCTACCCAAGAAAGGTGACTTAGCGGACACAAATAACTGGAGGGGTATCATGCTGTTGTCAGTTACCAGTAAAGTCCTCAGCAGAGTCATCCTAAACAGAATAGCTGCAGTGATAGACCCACACCTTCGCAAAGAACAAGCCGGATTCAGGAAAGGAAAATCGTGCGCAGATCAAATATTTTCCTTGAGGCAAATTGTAGAACAAAGCAATGAATGGAACACCACACTGTATGCTAACTTCATCGATTTTGCCAAGGCATTTGACAGTGTGCATCGTCCAGCATTATGGAAGATCCTGATGCACTATGGCATCCCCATCAAGATCATCGCCATCATACAGATGCTCTACAAGGACTTCCAGGCCAAGGTGATCTGTGGCACGGAACTGTCAGACAGCTTCCCTATCAGAACAGGAGTGCGATAAGGCTGCCTACTCTCACCTCTGCTGTTCAATCTCTGTATAGACTGGCTTATGAAAACCACCACCAGCCAAGCCAGTAGAGGAATATCCTGGACATTCCAACAGTCGCTGGAAGATCTTGATTTTGCTGATGACATCGCTCTACTAGCACAGCGACATATGGATATCCAAAGTAAAACTGATGACCTAGTAAATTTCAGCAGACATATTGGACTCAAGATAAATGGCAACAAAACAAAATTAATGAAGATCAATGCTAAGAAAGATAACGAAGTAACAGCAAATAACAACAGAATAGAAGAGGTCAGCGATTTCACATACCTTGGCAGTAAGATCACAGCCAATGGTGACTCTATTGTAGATGTCCAATGCAGAATAACAAAAGCTCGTGCCAATTTTGCCAACCTTCGGAACATCTGGAAGTCATCTAGTATCAGGACCCAAACCAAGATCAGAATATTTAAAACCAACGTAATTGGAGTTCTCCTGTATGGTTCAGAGTCCTGGAAGGTGACCAACACCATCACTCAAAAACTAGACACCTTCCAAACCAGATGTCTCCGCAGGATCCTAAAAATATTCTGGCCAAATAAGATCAGCAATGAAGAGCTGTATGGAAGAACCAAAACAGTTGCCATATCTGACCAGATTAAAGAGAAACGCTGGAGGTGGATCGTCCATGTCCTTAGAATGGAAATATCAGATATACCAAGGGTAGCCTTAAGATGGACTCCACCAGGAAAGAGAAACAGAGGAAGGCCCAAGGAGACATGGCGGAGATCAGTGGAGAAAGAGATGAAGGAGCAGGGATGGACTTGGGGCATAGTACAGCAGATGGCACCCGACAGACAGAGATGGAGGTCCTCGGTAAAGGCCTTATGTGCCCCAGGCACGAAGAGGACTAAGTAAGTAAGTATGTACAGGAAAACTGAAAATAATGTTTTTAATTAAAAATATAATTTGGTTAGGTCAGTGCATTTTCAATGCATTTTATTGATAGTTTAATGAAAACATTTTCAATTAAAAGAAATAAATAATAAAAATCATGTGCACTCAATTTATGGAAATACAGTAGAGTTCTTATTTCACTATATACACAAATTAGAAAATGGTTTCAACTCCAATTTCCAGAAATTACTGAATTTTTTGTCATAAGATTTAAGTGGCAATACGCCAATAGTACGGTCGTAATATAAACTTCAAAATCATACTTGTGCCAAAATTGTAAGGGTATACAAGAATGCTTGTTTATATTTTTAATCCAAGTTTTAATCTTACCTCATTATGGTGTTGTATTCCAAGTTGTTTAAAGTCAATATTTGCACTTCCTGCTGCAGGTCTACCACTGGGACACACTAAAAGATGAAATAGTTTATATTATGTCAGAACATGTTACCGATGAGATACACCCTCACATAAGCTATTTGTTAAAAGTTCTACCTTATTATTTAAATAACAGCTCTATATAAATTTTGTATTCATAAGTACTGTAGACACTATTCAAAAGAAATGTATCATACAGTTTTGTATTCATATTAGGCATAAAAAAATGAAAACATATAATGTACACTGATAGTTACTGTCTGACCTTTGACCTACCGGTATAATAGATTTATTTAAACAAAATCAATACACGTAAAATATTGCCAAAATACTATAAATAGCAATCAATAAGGGGATTTCCACTCAAAAATCTTAATTCTATTTATAAGTACAGGTAAATATATACATGTATATTAAATATATTGCTAGTTCATGGTTTGGTTAATCAACGTCATGAATTCACTAAAGGGGCTTAACTCTGAGGACTGTTCAGTCTGATATGAACTGGAGTAACAGTAGATATTTAACAGATCAGAACATAAATTTTCAATGAGGCCACTGTACATAGTCAACTAGGTCCCTGGAGTTTCACAATCATTCCTTAACTAAAATTTTCCTTAACTTAAATCTGACAAAATTTGATTTTATAATTTTGTTACTTTTTAAGATATTAAGAAATTTGAGGTGTCATTTTAAAGATCAATTCTAGCTTAAATATTTACATGTAGTTTTGTCAAAAATATTAATGAGTGGTTCCAAACAATGATTACAAAAATGTGCTATTTTTAGTAAAGGCAAATCTTAGTTAAGTAATAATTGAGAAACTGGGATGAGGGGGTCACAATAAGGAGTGAAGTAATGAAGTTTTATACACCCGAGTCAAGATTCTTTCACTTCTATCGTGGCGGTCAGTTCTAAGATGCAGTAGATAATCAGTGTCTAGAGAAAACAACTGTCTTTTGGTGAGTAAACTGACCAACTTTCACCATCAGTTGGGTATAAACCTAGGCGGTACCGAAGTCTGAGATGCCATGACCTGTAAGCTGGCCACAGGATAATAAAGCAACATTTCTCTCTCTCATCACAAACTCTAAACTGCACCTTTACCTATAGCTGGCGATGTCTCAATATAAGTGAAATATTCTTGAATGGGACGTTAAACACCATTACTCAACTCAACTCTAAACTATAACATATATAGGGGTGCTGTACAAGAAGATTTCATTTTTCAATTTTTAATTTTATTTAAAAACCAAAGCCAATTTTGTGATACCAATTTACTATTACCACATTATTATAAACACACATGTACAAGTACTGATATAAGTAAATAGCAAAATCACATGACCAATCATGTGATTTCTATTTTTAAACAGATAACATACACTTTAGTCTTTTAAACTGATTACAATAGGAAATTGGGGATTTACAGTCAAATGAACTTCTTTCCTTTTCTGATTTGACATACATATATATGATATCAAATTCATAACCTTGACACACTTACACCAGTGCTAATTGCCTATGTTTGTTTTTGTTCTCGTAATTTAACCTGATGTATCATGTTATATTTAGGGAGAAGGAGACGGGGGGGGGTGGGGGTGGGGGGGTTAATCCTCATTTTGTTTAAAAGTTGAACTTATGTATAACCTATTGTGAAAAATTTAGCACCAGTTGCACTTAATGTAAACACAAAGAAAAAACTTAGTCTAATGCCCATCAATCAGTCTATTTCATCAAACTTGACTAATGCCCCATTGATTACGGTACTCAGCTATTTTGTAGTGGTCTGCGTAGCCCAGTGGTACAGCACTGGCCTATAGTGGGGAGGTCCCAGGTTCGATCTCTGATTGGACCCTGCATTTTTCTTCTTCATGTTACAGTTTAGTGGCCAGTGTGGCTCTAATAAGTGGTGGACTGGCAATAAGGGACAAATAAAGTCCATCCGAGGGAATTTGTGTGAGATTTCACTTGGGACCATAGAAAATTCAAACTAGCAGTTGTATGTAACTGGATCATTTGCTGTTAAGTCTGGGTTTTAATAAACTGCTGATTACCATTCACAATATTCCTGTTTCATGTTAATTTTACTTCCAAATCGGTGAAGTATTTAAAATCTACATGTGCTCATTTGCACACACTGTACGATTTATCTCCCTTTCACGAAAGTGAAATCTAATCGATAAACAGTTTTAAAATATGACACAATTACCTCAACACCAAAATACGTTATCATACCCTTCAAAATGAATTCAAATTACCGTAGATTTCATAAAGAATTAATTAAATCCACCTGCCATTGCTGTTTTTTTCATAAAAAGTTATGATTTTACATCGTAGGACGCAAACTTCCTGGACTACTTTTTATCGTAAACACGAGATCAGTTCCCAGATTGCAAAAATTTTTGGATGCATCCTGTCCCAATATTTTACTAGATTCCGAAATGTATTCCGAAAATTTATTCCAAATGTGCATATGTAACTAAATGCATTACCCGTCTCAGAATACATATCTCATGATAAAACAGATATATTTCTTTCATGTTCATTTACCAGGCGCACTAATTCCATGCGTACTCATATCTTACAATTTCATAGGAAAGAAATCTGATCTTGGCAGAAAGCGATAGCAAAGTACGCTTTCACTGTCGCGAAACGCCATATAAAAATAACATGGGAGGAATGTAGTGGTCTGGGTAGCTCAGTGGTAGAGCACTTGCCTATAGTGTGGGATGTCCTGGGTACCATCCCTGGTCAGCCTGCATTTTTTCTTCCTGTTACAATTTCACCAATCTTGACTAATGCCCCTTATTTATTCTGCTTTTTTACAATACTCGATTAATGCCCCTTTGATTACTTTGCTATTTCAACAATCTTGACGCTTATTACAATTCACAATATCTACTTTTAATTTGTTTTTGCCTCTCTTATTACTGCCAAACCCTCTATACTACCAAGGGGACGTGTGACCTACAGATTACAGTGACACTGACCACCAGGCATGGGGTAATGCTAATTTGTAATTGTAATGCCCTGTAATGCATTACATTTTCCCCAAGTAATGCAGTAATGTGTAATGCACCAATTTTTGCATTACATGTAATTGTAATGTAATGCATTACATAGACAAAAATGCATGTAATTTTAGCATTACATGGGATTACATAGCATTACTTCTCCCTATTTAATGTTATATATTGTTACTAATAAAATTCAGAGTTAGTAAGTACCTGCAAGTGACTTTTTTCCCTAAGTATGAAATTTGAAAATCGATGTCTAGAAAAGGTGTAATTTTGAACTGTTGTCAAACTAGCATAATTATCCTTCATTTAACCTTTATACACAATGATAAATAAGCTAGTATGCAACAGATTATTTTGAAATTCCAACAAATATAAAGGATGATTAAAGTGACCACCTACCTTTGACCATCATTCTGTGAACTATGGGGTCTTACAGAACCATCACAGTACTTCTGACCACTAAGAAACTGCATCTGTTCTTCTGATGGTAGTTATCTTCAGGCACTTCAGCCCATCCCTAAACTTACTGTCTCGATATAAGTGAAAACATCTTGATTGGGGTCTAGAACTCTATTATTCCACTCCACTCTGTATTACTAAAATCTGACCCACAAAGACGGAGACAAAAGAACAGACCAAGTTTTTACTGATTTTGGATATATAACTATTATACATATACATACCATTTTTATCCCGCACACTATGTTCATTTGGTGTTTGAGAATTGTCTGGTTTAAACCTTTCACCATCGTCCTGGGATTTCACTGGAAAAAAAAATAAAAAAATAAATAAATACAGGTACATCAAACATTTAACAGACATCCTATGTGTATTTAAAAAAACATGCAAGATTTAAACCAACCTGGAACCTTCCCAATTCTAGTTGGATGATCTACTTTCTGAGCTTAGTGAACTACCCGAGATTGGAGACATAAACATGCCCAGTCTATCGCAGTTCTGTAACAATTCTATCATTTCAAATAATTCCGAAGATTTATATTTATCTCAACAGAACACCTTAAAAATGGAGAATTTTGTCCAGTTGACCTATCGATTTTAAAGTTTGTTGTTCAGTGTAGACAGGTTTTTGATTTACTCAGGTTCAGATGTCACTGGTTCCACTGCATTATCGACAAAAGGTCAGATACTACTGTAAAAACCAATGGCAAGAAATAAGTTCATTTACAAAATACTCATAATGGACATAGTCATACTAAACTTAATGCTGGGATAAAAAAAAATGAACATGTTACCTTCTGCTATTTGGATTTCCTTGTTGGTAGTGGCATGGCTAATATTCCCATCTATTCCAGGAGAATGTGGATTATTCACTGTCATGGATTGAACATTCAAAGAGCCAGTATAATCCCTAGAACTTGCTTTAACGAACTGGCTGTTCAAAGAGCCAGTGTCACCAGGGGAGTTCACTTCTACGATGTCAGTGCCAGTGTTTATGGAGTCTCCAAGCTCCTCCAATGTGCATCATTTACAAAGCCACCATTACACTCTGTATCGGCCTCTGTAGCATTATTTTCTAATGATGAGGCACCATCAACTGGTTCAACTTCTACAACCCTAGATAGACTCAAATACAATATGCCAAATTTGTTGGACAATGTTTTTTCTTCATCTGTCACATTGTCGGCCAACTCTTTTGGGTTACATTCTGGTGGCTTTGTACTCCCTCCGGCTGACCTGGATTCTATAAGGTATTCGTTCATACCATCTCCAGGTTTATCAGAGCCTGTAGGTATTATGTTCAAGTCCTGTATCTCTCTGGACAATCTGTTACTTATAACAGATGTATTGAGATCATTTGAAAACTGATTAGCGGGTTGTTTAAGCCTTTTTTCATTACTATCACTGTTCTCCTTTCCTGAAAAAAACCAACAATAAATTTTATTTACAAATATTTACAAATTTGGCATTTAAATTTGAATATATTGACCAGTAAGCTGTTTGTAAAACAGTGGCACAGCAAGGTGTGTGTATGTATATGTAAGATTGTAAATTATTTAAATATTTTAAATTAGTTTTCGTAGGATGTACGGCAGGTCAAGATTCAAAATCCCCAAGGTCTGACGTGTTGGACCTTTTGATTTTACATTGGGTCTTGATATTTAATATTTGAATTTTGAAAGTCTGATGAACCTTCAGGTTTTTTTCAGTATAAAATTGATTTTCTATAGTACATGTATATGATAACATTATTGGACATAGAACATTCACTATTCATATTGGACTTTAAAAACATCATGTGAGACCTGCTAAAAATATCATAAAGGTAAAAGGTATGAACCTTTCATCACAAAACATAATTTTGAAACCCTGCTAGTACAGAAAAGCCCAGTGGTCCTTAATCAGTGGATTTCTAACACTGATAAATTCAGAAAATATAAAATGGACTTTTGTATAAGAGTAATACCATAGTGGCCTTATTTGCAGCCTGCAAATGTAACAAGAAACACTTTTTTAAAAATATTTTGGTTAAATCTATAGATAAACACCCAAAATATGTGAATTATCTCCCTTTATATATAAAATATGTAACTGTGTTAAGAAATGTCTTTATTTGTCTTTCTGTTAGTATTTGTATACTATGCTCTTTTTGTTGTATGATTATAGCATGTTATGTGTCATTAAAAATAATAAAAATATAAAAAAAATCTATAGATAAAAATAAGTACAAACATTACTTTTTTTGTTATACATCAAAGTAAAATAAGGTCATAAATCTATATGATGAAAATGCACATTTAGGCCTAAAAACATCAGTGTGTTTCAACTTTGACTCTACATTTTTCTGCCTACCCTAAAGTTTTACGACAATACTTTGACATCATTAAAGTTGACATCCTTGGTCAATGTAAAAATATTGATTAAAATGTCTACCTATCCACTCAAATTTCTGTAAATGCGCTAGCAGAAACTCATATTTCTTTGGCTTTACTGTCCTTTACCATTCACCTTTTTGAATCAAATATGACCCTCATCATCGTTCATGTCTTTCCCATTATAAAAATTAAACTTACCATCTACAAGTATGTCCTCAAAATTTGTACCCACTAACGTCTTTGACAACGGACATGGCATTGTATTATTAGACGTTGATTGTCTCTGTGGACAACCAGGGGAGTTGGTTTTCTCATCTGGTGGTCTAGTGTGTGGTTCTTTTAGTTTTTCTTCCTGTACATCTTTAGATACCTGCCGTGCATAACCAATATATCTTGATGCTGTTGGTCCAGAAGTTTCTCTTGTTCCTCTTGCCATTAATGATTCTGTTTATTAAATACTGCAATGATAAAATATCAATGATATAATTTATCAATCTAAAGTATATCTACTTGTATATATGTACAGCATAAATATCCTCTCTGGTTATCAGAAAATGACAAATCTTACTTTAGGAATACTAGGAATTAAAAAAATAACGAAATTTTAATCTGGTTTCCAGAAAATATTTAAACTATTAGTAGCCAAATTTCAAAATTTGTGAAAATCAAAGTGCTTTGAAAATTTTTCACAAATTTGCTAAAGAAAAGGTTAGTTTTTGAAAGAATTTCTTGGACATTAGTAGCCTGTGACGATTTTAGCTACCAAGATTGGAAACATAGTCATTGTACTACTCATAGAAAATGACTACAATAGACTTAAATAGTTATGTCAAAAAATAATTAATAAATACAAAGTCCTGACGACAAATGTCATGAAATGATGATGGTCAGATTTTAGCATTAACATGTGGCCAAGTTGCAGATGTCATGAATGTTATAAAAACAAAGTCTTACTGGTTTGAAGATTTCACATTACAGTTTGTCAATTCTGTCTAAACTGATCTAAAACTGATTTAGGTAATAGATATAATGATATATATTATCTACCTTTATAAAAATTGTCACACATCATTTATCACTTTCAGATTAAAATGGAAATTCCCACTACTATAAATAGCTTTCTGTCATGTAAAGGAACATGTAAGTATTCTTAAATCTGACATGTAACAGTTTTTAATTACATGATATTGTCAAATATCCTTCTTTTTATCTAAGTTTCTATAGAATTAAAATTATTAGTACCCAAATTTCTAAAAATTGTGAAAATATAGTCTTTTTTTAAAGTTTTTTTCTACAAACTTGACAAAAATGTTACTTTTTGAAAGAATTCTCAGAAATTTGTGGCCAATAGGTTTGGCTACCAGCAATGGAAACATGGTAAAGTTCCCTGACTGTGTGGTAAGATCAAGTATAGAATTTTGTTTATACCAGATAATATTCAAAGGAAGCACATTAATGCATATACTAAAGTCAAAGAGTACCTTTTCAATTCTTAGTTAGAAGCTAAGAACATTTTAAAATATATTTTAAATTGATAAAATTATAAATATAACTGGAATTATTATTTAGACAGATTTCGCTATTCCCAAATTATTCTTTAAGCTATCTGTTTATTTTTTATGGCATGTAAAATAAGTCAAGATGAAAACTATGACCTATGTCGTCTGAATGGTCGACCTAGTTACCTGATCTTTATTTGAAATTTGTGGCTAAGTAAATTTACCGTTACCTTTAACAATTTAGGCCATTCAAGGTTCACCAAAGAACGACCAGAAAATCAGAATAAACAACATTGAGGTGAAAGATACAGACTCCTTCCTATATTTAGGAACAACCATAGACAAGAATGGTGGTACTGAAAGAGATATAACAAGGAGACTGGGACTAGCAAGATCTGCATACTGTGCCTTAATCCATGTATGGAAATCATCAAAGTACAGTGCCAAAACAAAATTACGAATATTTAACACCAACGTAATTTCTGTACTGCTCTATTGCGCAGAGCTATGGAGAACAACAAGAAAAGATGAAGAGAGGTTAGACACCTTCCACCGCAAATGGCGACTTCTTGTTTACAAGTGGCAGGGGATGTTTTCCGAATTACAAAAATTGACATTTGGATGTTTGTTAAGTTGCCCAGTGTTTTCGATGGATTGTTATATATCGTTGGAAAGATAAAATTGAGTAGAATAGAAAAATACAAACGTTTCCATCGAAATGTGGAAAAATAAGTAAATTCGGATGATTTGAAAAAAGTTGGTGACAAAATTGATGACTCCCTTCTCCTCCTTTATACACGATTTTCCTGACCTACACTATACTATCTGCTGTTATTATTAATATTGTAACGAGCCCCTGTGCGTGATGTGTCCTGCATGTTGACAACTGTCACTTTCCAAGTTTCATTTTCTGTCATTTCAGCATTTTCGTACTTCTTTTGTAAGTGTTTTATCGTTATATCCTACTGAGTTAGACATTTTTACAACAATTTCTACTTACTTGTAAGTTTGTTCCCGAATGGTGGAGTGTGGGATTGATGACGATTTTTATATCACTTCCGGTTAAATTGTAAACAACCACGTAAGGGTTTAACAACAGGTGTCCGTATGATAATCTGCTACTCATTGAGAGTGTATAAAGGCGGGTTTTTCAAATTTTATCATAAAACATAAATTTATTTACAGCGTGAACTAAATTAATTTTAAACCGAAATTTCGACACCTTAAGATTATTTATTTATTTATTTATATTTATTTATCTATCACAGTTTCTCCAGAAATAGTATAATCTCAGTTTTATATACAATATACATAAAATGATTACTAAAAAGTATGATAATGAAATTATCATAAAATTAAGTAATAATGTCCTAATATGTTACTGAGCTATTACAAACCCCCACATTAACATTTAAAAGTCTAGATTATCGTAAATTTGTTTGATAAAATTTTAGTAGATTTGTAGAGACACCAATAAAGCCTCTCTATGTTTGATGTCTCAATGCCAAGGTTTGTGCAAATGGAATAGTACTTGTCCTAAGGATCCTATATTTAAATGCTACTTTAAGGTCTAAGTATTGAGTATGTGGTGGACTGATTATTTTAAAATTAAATCAGTCTTCTTCCAATTTGGAGCCTTATTGTCAAAATTAAACACTACTTGTCCTCTGTAAGCTTCATATATCTAAAATCTTGATCTACTGGATGTAGTTCCCTGAAGAACACATATTGCCAACAGAGTTTTTCTATTTGGTTCGATTTTGAGTTAATTGTGTGGTCAATCCCGTTCCATTCCCAGATAGCAAACATATGTTGGGCCAACGTTGGCCCGTTGTTGTTGGGTTTGTTGGCCCTACGTTAGCTGCCATCATTGGGCCAACGTTTCCTTGCTCATCGGGCCAACGTTGTACCCAACATAAATGCCAACGATGGGCCAATGTAAACTGCCAACGATGGGCCAACGTAAGTTGCCAATGTTGGGCCAACGTAATCTTGCTCATCGGGCCATCGTTGTACCAACCATAAATGCCAACAATGGGCCAACATAAACTGGCCAATGTTGGGCCAACGTTATCTTGCTCATTGGGCCATCGTTGTACCAACCATAAATGCCAACAATGGGCCAACATAAACTGCCAATGATGGGCCAACGTAAGTTACCAATGTTGGGCCAACGTAATCTTGCTCATCGGGCCATCGTTGTATCAACCATAAATGCCAACAATGGGCCAACATAAACTGCCAACAATGGGCCAACGTAAGTTGCCATTGTTGGGCCAACGTAATCTTGCTCAACGGGCCATCGTTGTACCAACCATAAATGCCAACAATGGGCCAACATAACCTGCCAATGTTGGGCCAACGTTATCTTATTTATCTGGTATGTTGGACCAATCATAAATGCCAATGATGACCCAATATAAGTTGCCACCATTGGACCAACGATGGCAGCCAACGGTGGCCCTTCATTGGGCAGACAGGCAAGATATGTTAGGTCAACTTTGTTTGCCATATAAGAGCGATAAATCCACATTTGAAACATGTTGGCGATAAAATATCTGTCAATACTGCCCCAGCTTATCTGCGAAAATCATTTTTATTTCTTTGAATTTTAAAAGTAACGATGATCCAGTAAGATCCAGTGACAATTACAAAGACAGTGAAAACATATACGTATATCCTACCATTATGTTAAATGTCTCCAAAGAAATGTCACAGATGCTGGCTCAATACTAACAATATTTCTTTACAATAATTTAAGGTACAAAATTTGACATAAATTTAACTTTAACCAAACAAAACATCATTACAAAGTAAATACTATACAGCTTATCACAAAACTTTGAAAGTGTCTTTTTCTCAGTTCTACAGTTATTGTTTTATTATCTAAATCACATATCTGATTTATTTTTGTTTATCCTGTTTTTTCTGCCACCATTTCTATCGGATGCAAATCTGAACCAGACTTTTGCAGTTTTTGCAATTTCATTTTCTGTCGAACTTGCACATAATCTCTCTTTCTAACAGCTTCTGTAATTAAGATCGAAATTATTTGTATATAAGTTGCTGTTAAATGACATGAAACAACTATATATACTACCATCTCTGAAAATATGCAGGTATTTTTCTATTCGATATGTAATCTTAGTCTCGCAATCAATATGTACAGTACAGACCTGTCTAAAGTTTAACACTAAGCTAAGAAATATGTGCCGAGTCGGCTCGATTCCTTGTTACCTGTATCTCCAAAGTTTCTCGAATGCAGTTATCTATATCTGTGCAGCTTTTCGACAACTAGTTATCCATATCTCAACACGTTAGCAGTCAAGCTTCTGCTCCTGTTCGTTAGCTCAGTGTTTAACTTTCGACAGGTATGTACTGTAGTTTGAGCATTTTGGGGTATTTTGCTACATTGCAGGACTTATGACCAGTTTATTTAAAATGTACATGGACGTGCATATAAACATGGAAAATTAAATAATTTTTACATGACTCATAACAGAAAATAGATAAAAATAAATAAATAATTATTTAAATAAATTAATTAATCAATGTCTTTTTGAAAAATATAATTCATTATGGTAATATAGTTTGTTTTATACATGTACCTCAAAGAGATTTACTAATACTGTATTAAATTCAGTTGAGTGGAGTTAAAATACTTAAAATCAGGAATATTATGGCAGTGAAGTTAATATGTTCACATTTAATGAATTAATCAATTGGAAAATATCAATGGCCTTGATCATTTTTTTTTATTTCACAATCAAAAATGTTAAATAATCTAAAACGAAATTCTAAAATAATTTGAGGAAATATAGGCCACTTGAATGCACACATTTTACAATTGCATCTTAAAATAAAGATATAGTTATAATCAATTGGAGAATTTCAAAGGAAATGTTACAAATTTATGTTATAAAAAAATGTTCCTCCAAATAATTAAAACAACTTAATATGTACACATTCATGCCCACGGGGTTACAATTTCTGTACAATGAAAGTGCTAAAACAGGTGTTCAAGACCGGTGTTTGACATTACAAATGTGTGTGTGTGTGTGTGTGAGAGAGAGAGAGAGAGAGAGAGAGAGAGAGAGAGAGAGAGAGATACTCTGATGAAAAACATTAAAATCAAATTGGCATCAGGTCACTTTGGATTTTCGACAAAAAGTCTTTTAAACAGATTTTTTATTAGCAAATATTATATTCACGTTAACTTAAGTTACTGCAAACCTTGTGAATATAATTATGCATATTTGCAGATTGACGATGGTATTAATTAGGGCATTAAACCATTTAAAATAAATTCCAATTCAGTAAATCTGGGTTCCTATCCTTACATCAAAAAGTTTGTTATTACAAAGCTTGACTGGACAAGTAGCTGAATATAATGTACATACATACTTTCATATTGAGAGAGAGAGAGAGAGAGAGAGAGAGAGAGAGAGAGAGAGATATTTATATAGTATAATAAAATTATACTTACATAATTAAATTAAACTTCAGTCTTTACAAGAGAGTACTACTAATATTTGTCTTGGTAATACTGTTGGCTAGGTCTTCTTTTAAACTTTAAAACCATCTTAGGTAAAGTTAATACCATCAAAACCTGTCCACTTAGTATTGGTTAGATGACAATAAGAAAAATCTTCATGAATAAGAAGGGGGTGGAGTAGAGCACAGCCCTTTCTTATTCATGAAGATTTGCCTTATGTCATCTAACCAATTTAGACTACACTTTCAACATGACCCAACTGGGATGAAAACCATTAACCCAGCTGTTCATTCAAAAAGCTCACCTGTTTGAGAAAAAGTAGAGGAAGTTGTTTTTTTTAAGGTTGTAACAAATATAACTAAAAACCTAACTTTTGTGATGGTCGATATTCAAAATAAGTGACCAAGGTGTAGACTACATCCCTTTGATGATTTTAATTAATTTTTGCATTCCTTTAGGCTGTTTTATTCAAATATAAGCATGTTTATCTATGTTATCAAATCAACTAACAAATAAAATATTAATTATTGATATAATTAACAAATATGG
The DNA here is from genome assembly GCA_021292105.1 of Anadara kagoshimensis. Lineage (NCBI taxonomy): Eukaryota > Metazoa > Mollusca > Bivalvia > Arcoida > Arcidae > Anadara > Anadara kagoshimensis. The sequence goes on from CM037874.1 coordinate 22,968,422, forward strand.
TTTTGGGCACAGATGCACAACCGTAAAGTTAAAGCCACAATTTTGACTGGAGTGAAAAAAATCATTATAATTGAAAACTTTTACTTGACCAGAAAAGTGATTGAAAACCACCAAGCTCGAAAACACGCACATGTAATTCAGAAATTACACATGAATTACATGCGTCATTAAAAAACTCCTTATTTCAGTATAAATTTTCATGACGTCATTGTGAATATACTTTAAAAGTCATAGTGTATGAAAAAATAGGAAAATCCTAATTTTATTAAATCTGAAAGAACTTTGACAATATTAAAAAAGATATCAATTAAATTTTGTGAAAAAATGTCTTTATCAAAGGTATCAAAGGCATTTCCTAGTGATTCATTGGTATCTGTTGAATTTATCAGTGTACTGTATTTATGATTTTTTTTTTTTGTATATTTTCATTTAATCTTTTAATTGATAAACATAATGTATTTTATTCCCTGTAAATAATTGATCAGAGTTACTTTAAGTTAGGACTTAGAATAATACCATCAAAGCATATGCATGTACAAGCCATGCATAACGTTAGCGTCCATTTGTACTACTTGGTCCTAAATGCATCCTTGGGAAAAAGAAATGTGGAATTATGCCTTGTTTGTTGGCAAATGTGGTAAGAACAACAGTTTTTATGTTTGGGCATGGATTAGGATGTTTGTTTACCATTGGCCCATTGTTGGTCCAATGTTGTCAGACCAACAGTTATAATTCATATGTTGGCCCATTGTTGGCCCATTGTTGGCCCAATGTTGTCAGACCAACAGTTATAATTCATATGTTGGCCCATTGTTGGTCCAATATTGTCAGACCAACATTTATAATCCAAATGTTGGCCCATTGTTGGCCCAATGTTGTCAGACCAACAGTTATAATTCATATGTTGGCTTGGTGTTGTCAGACCAACTGTTATAATTCATAAGTTGGCCCATTGTTGGCCCAATGTTGTCAGACCAACAGTTATAATTCATATGTTGGCCCATTGTTGGCCCAATATTGTCAGACCAACAGTTATAATTCATATGTTGGCCCATTGTTGGCTTAGTGTTGTCAGACCAAATGTTATAATTCATATGTTGACCCATTGTTGCTTTAATGTTGTCAAGCTGTCAGTTAGAATCTGTTGGTCCCATGTTGGCCAAATGATGTTTAACCGACAATTACTACTCGTATATCGGGCCAATGTTTGTTCAATGTTGTTTAACCAACTATTGGAAATTCTATGTTGGTCTAATATTGGCCCAATGTTGTCACACCAATAGTTAGAATTCCTATGTTGTTGGTTCAATGGTGGTCCAATGTTGTTTAACCAACAGTTAGAATACCTATGTTGGTCCAACGTTGGCCCAATGTTGTTTAACTAACTGTTAGAATTCCTATGTTGGTCTAATGTTGGCTCAATGTTGTTTAACCAACAGTTAAAATACCTATGTTGGTCCAATGTTGGCCCAATGCTGTTTAATTAACAGTTAGAATACCCATGTTGGTCCAATGTTGGCTCAATGTTGTTTAACCAACAGTTAAAATACCTATGTTGGTCCAATGTTGGCCCAATGTTGTTTAATTAACAGTTTGAATACCTATGTTGGTCAATGTTGGCCCAGTGTTGTTTAACCAACCGTTAGAAATCCTATGTTAGTCCAATGTTGGCCCAACATTGTTTAGCCAACGCCAACCATACAACAATATGCCAACGTTGGCCCAACGTTAGTCTGCTATCTGGGTTCTCTGGTGTCACATTGAGCTGGTAAGGTTTTTTTTCTTTTCTAGAGCACCTCATCTGAAATTTTATATGACAGCAACATATCTTTAAATATTGTTGAGACAAGTGTTAACAAATGTCTGGTTTTCATTCTTTTTTAAATTTTATTATTATTATTTTTTTCCAGTTTTTGAGTGTCTTTTCATTCTCCATGTTTTTGCACCATATAAAAGGGCTGGTATTTTATATTTGAGTTGAACATTCAGATTTTGTTCACAATGAGAATGGATTTCAAAGTGTCCTTTTAGATCCTGTTCTGGCTGTTCCTATTCTTGCCTTGATGTCCCGTTATGTTCCTCCTTCAGCATCAACTTGTGACATGCTCCCCGGAAACAAAACTTGCTGATCTTTTCAATTCGTTCTCTACATAGTTGTATACTGTCTTACTTAGTATTGATGGTCAATAATTTTGATTTGTTAGAGTTGATCCTCGGTCAAGTTTTACTTAATTTGTAGAGACCCCTTTAAAATTTCCCTACTTGGAACCCCACTGCCAAGATTTTTGTAAATTTGACACGTTTTATCATAAGGATGATACATCAAGCCATCTAAAGTCTAGTTCTTAGAGAAAATATCATCTTTTGGTCTTTTCTTTCATTAACACGTATTTCATAATGTATTTTATAGTGTTCTTGGTTGAGGCCCCTGTGTTGGCTATTGTTTTGTTGTTTGTTTTTTTTTATAGATTTTTTTCTATTTTAAAATACACATATTCCTCCTTTAAACTATGCTTGTCACAATAAGTATAACATCTGTTGAGCCAGAGAAGGCAGAATTTTATTTATCTGATGAAATTCTGAAGTCACTGATTTTAATGGAGGTGATCATGGTCATCACAATATTGATGAAAAGCATGATGTATCTATATCCAAAATTTCCCTGTATAAATTTAACATCGCTTGTTCCTTTCACTCTCAATTTTATTACAAAGGTAGCGGGGTAAGAGGTGCTTACCTTCTAGAGCACCCAACCTTACTTCCCTGGTTCATGTGTTGACCTTTACCTTTAAGATATGACCTTGGTTCAAGGCCATCAATTCACCCTTGAACCTTGGTGATTTGTGTAGTAATGGAACAACCCCCCTAAATGTCAAATAAAAATCCAAACTTCTTGGCTTGGTATATTTCAAGCACAATCTAACAGAAAAAGAAAAAATATATCAACCAGGACTCAAACCCAGAACCTTCTCAATACCAGCAGGATGCTCTCCTGATTGAGTTACATGGTCATCTATCAAATCCGGTCTGCCACATTCCTCCCTTCCTTTTTTTTCAATTCAAATACTTTGAATTAAAACCACCAGGTTCCATCTAGGGCCAGCATGTTGATCAGCAATTTCTCAGGGTATGATGAGCCATGAAACTTAACATGGAAGGGAAAATACTGCTGCTAAAACCAGGGCTCAAACCCAAAACCTTCTCAAAACTATCAGGATGCTGTTACTACTGAGCTGCCCTACCACATCAGTCCACCACACCTAGTTAGCTATAGTAAGTACTGTATGAAATTTCAAGCAGGTTAAATCTCACTTGGGACTGACCCTAGCCTGACTGTTTGTCAAATCACTTCTAGAAGGAACAATGACTTTTTCCAATACTCTGATGAGAGCTAACTAATGCATGTCGGATCCTTCGGAAGGATGCCCAAGTCACAACAGGCATGGTACATCATTTAAGAACCCTCTCTGCATATTGACCTGAGCGCATTGGAAAGGCAAAATTTTCTGCCATTTCAACTATAGCACCTGGTGATGTCTCCATATAAGTGAAATATTCTTGACTAGGACATAAAATCCCATTTAATCAATCAATTCTTATGCAAGGGAAAAAATCTTGACATGGAAGTTGAACACCATAACAACCCACCCATCAACTTTTAACTTGTAGCTGTTGGTTACATGAATAATCTCACCCACAACAACATTGCTAACAACATCTAAATCTTTAGTCATGTTTACACTACAGTTAGTCTGTACATGATATTTTGGCATAGTGTTTATAAATATGAAAGAGTCTATATAATGTTAATAGGATGAACACAATAATATATATATAAACGTTTAAGGTGGTGGTTTTGACAAATGAACACATAAAGATGTGAATATGTGCACAATGTGTTTCCAGAATGCATACTCACATAAAACAAAAAAAACCTAATTGTGTAAATTAGACTTGCTCATGTTTATAAACACTTTCCCGCCAGGTTGTGGACGGTCTATAATTAACAAATTTAAACAAACAACAACAATACAAGGTGTTTCTAGAAGCCAAATTTATTGAGAAAAACACTTAATTAATAGAATTTATAAGTAACAACAAAGGTTATATATGACATGCCATAATAAAAGGTACAACTGAACATTTTTGTAAACTCAACCTAAAGGTACACTTTTCCATCTTTTGTTTACATTGTTTATCATGTTTGTTTGGTTTTTTTCCTCAAATCAACAATAAATTTACTTGAGATAAGTATTTCCTGACAAAGACAAAAATGAAACTGCTTTTATTTCTTTGATATCACTTGCCATTTAATCATTACAGAATCTCAGAATCTGACAAAAATGTAAACAGCCGACAAAATTGTAAACATAGTTAATGCCCTTTGTTTAACATCAAATGGCACTTTTGACATTTTCCAAACATAATAAAAATTTATGAACATTTATTTGTTTTAGTATAAAAATCTTATATTTTATTGCATTTATTAATTTAAAAAAAAGTTTAACTGTATCTTTTGTCATGGCATGTTACATAGTATACACCCAATACATGCTGGTAGATCACAGAAATTTTAAACATCATTATTGTTATGCATAAACACAAAAAATCTTTTTAGAATTCGATATAAAATTTACCCCAATAAATTGCTTGATTACATTAAACATGTGTATTTGTATAGGCAAACAACATTGACCTGTCTGTTTGACCTTTCATTAGGAATATTCATACAGGAGGAACCAGCTAATACATAGGTAGTATAATCGTATATCATATATGTATATATATTGTATAAAAGTGTCTCATAAGCCAATATATTTTGGCTGGATATTAATCTGTGATATTTTGTTTAATTGGGTTCATTCCCACATAGCCAACATTTTGAAATTTTGTACCTATAGGTAAGATTTTAAATGTTGGCTGAGTGGGAATTGGTGTTCGTTGTAGGATTAGCAAAGACAATAGGTATTAATTACAGGTGAGTGTAAAGTCTGTTTCAGAAAATCAATAACAAAATCTCAAAATCTGAATAAAAATATTTTTTTAAAATGAGAAATTTAGAATTATTTTACAGAATTTCGAACTATATCAATAAAATTGCTTGTTAGAAATTCACACATATTAAGGTTTTTTTTTTAATTCAAAGTTAATTTTGTGTATAAGGAGATGATATAAATTTTCCATTTTTCCACCATAAAAACTAAAATCTCTGTAAAAAAAATGTGGCAAAAGGAAAGCTTAAATAATATTTTGTGTTGCATTGTATGATATTTCAAAAATCCATTAGAGGATTTGATCATGTCTATGGGGTTTCGTGTGTGAGATCTTTAAAAGTGGATTATCAAATAATTTCTCTGCTGATGAACCATATTAGACTAATAATAACAATAATAAAAATATTTTATACTATTAATCTTAATCGTTTTTAGGAAAAACTCAGTTATATTAATTTTTTAGCTCACCTGACCGAAGGTCATGTGAGCTTATGGCATAGCGCAGCGTGTGTATGTGCGTGTGTGTGTGCGTCGTTAACACCTATTTTCGACTTCTCCTCTGAAACTACTGGACAGTTTTTAATGAAACTTTGTCAGAAGTATATATGGGCTGATGCAATTCAGATTTGTTTGTGGCGTTGCCATGGCTACCATAACTAGGTCAAGGTGACCTAGGGGTGCAAAAATCTTAAAAAATCTTCTTCTCCAAAAGTACTGATTGGAGAAAAAATCTGATGTGATATTTGGCTTCTCTAGGGTCTTAAGCCTATACACGGTGGCGAACCTACGTCATAGACGCGACTTCGTAAACACAACAATGGCGGCCAAACGATCGATTCGCGGTGAGTTTTAACTGAATTTCCATACTTCCCATCAGTTAATAGTTATCTCAATGTGCCTAAAGAAGGCAGAATAACTTCACGAACGATCGGTTGATGTATATATATTCTTAGAGCTGCTAGTTTTTTCAAACATTCGCGTCAAAGTAAATTTTTATACCACGATGTCGGGCACACTTTTCACGACGGCAAAGGAAAAAGTTGTATTTTCACCATTTAAAATCGTCCTACTGACTATAATGTTACAAACGGGATATGAATAAACTAAAGGTAATATGTATCAAAGGAAAAAAGTCCAAAAACTGGGCCTAATAACGGCTATTTTAGCATTTTTGGTTTATTGTAGTCGTGCACACTCTGCAAAACTCCTTGCAACTTATGTTGCCGTGCACACATAATATTTATTAAAAAACATCCAGAACGGTTTTCACTGTCATTATAAATGTTTTACTTGAAATGAATCAATATATAAGGAATTTTTAAATAGCAGTAAAAGCGTATCTTAGAGTTTGAAAAGGTCATTGGTGCCATAGAAAAGTCTCCCTTCAATAAGCGTGTCAGGATCGGGCTTCCTTCTCCAGCAAAAACCGTATTATATTTGGTAAACAGCTTCTCCTTCCGTTGATTAAAAAAATTAACTCCAAAAAAAGTTTTTGTTACATAATCTAAAGAAAACCTGAAGTTAAACCTTCGACATTCAAAGATAAAGGTAGAATAGAACATTTATTATTTAATTAAGACTTGCAATGCTCTGGTGAAATAATCTTGACAACCTTTCCTGATTTAAAATTTGTAGTAAGACGAATAGGAAAATTTCAATTTGAAAAATTTAAAGACTTAGCGTCATGTGTTTAAAATGAATTAAAGAATTCTACACAGAATGGAGTCCAGACTTCAATTGTTGTTGTCTTTATTGTTGTGATTATCCTACTTCTTCAACCTCTAAGAGGTTTATACCACAAAATAAGGTTTCATTTTCAACTGATGATTCAGTTCCATATAGCAAAAAGAAATCTGTGATCAGTAGCTCACATAGTATGCTTCCCTTTTATCTTCAATCACCGTAAACGGAAAAAAATAAATAAGTCGGGAAACAGGAAGTAGTTGTCTGGCAGACTTGTGCATGTATAATAAAAACAAACATACCTATCAAAGACAAACACACCAATCCATGTCCAAAAACTGACAAATTAGGATAAATATATGAACTTCCACCAAAAAAGCGTCTTCTGTTTTACTAGCTACATACGCCATCCACGTGCGTAATCAAAATTCAATATGAAATAACATGGAACTATAGAACGTCCAATGTATCCAGGGTAATTTTGGATACATATACAGTGACATCATACTTATCAACACTATTTTGATGGCGGCTTTAAAACTTTATAAGGATCTTGATTTATTTGTAAGCAATTTGCTTGTACAATATTGGGCTATATAAGTCTATTTATGACATTATAGCGAAGTCGCTTTATAACGAATCCAGGGCTTCGTTATAAACGTGTTTACTGTATAAAGTTCCTGAAGTGGGAAAAAGCTCTAAAATACACCATAAGCAAGAAAAGCAAGTATATTGTTGCAAAGAAACAGAAAGTTGACGATTAAATTGAAGTCATCACGTCGTCATTTACATGTAGCTTTAAATTTAGACTTTAGTGAATGTCATAATTGAGGTACAAGTCCAAATATGAATCAGAACTTGGAAAATCTGTCGTATTTTAAGGATGTATGCCATTCACGTATTCTCAAATTTCGGATTTTTCAGAGATAAAACGTCATCTATATTTCTGTATGTGGAGTGAAATGATTTGGCGACAGTCTTCTATAAGAAGGATGTGCAGCTCCTATTTTTGGCAAAATTTGCTAATATTAGAACTTTGACACATGCTGATTTTTTTAAATTGCTATTTATCAGAAATTTGAGCTATGGGGGGTACAAATTTTATGCAATTGGCAATTCAAACTATACCTTTCAGTATGCACAGTATTTATGGGTATAGCTGTTTTGAACAAGTTTTACTAATAATTTCTATGGATTTGGGCATGTTGAACTTTGCTTGTACATGTTTGCTATGGGGATGTGACAGATACCATTAATATTATCTTCCTTGAATGTGATTTCTGTTGAATTATATTTTCTTCTTTCATGTTTTGCGGTTTTTATTATTATTATTATTATTATTATTATTATTATTATTATTATCAGGCTTTTTATATTTAATTATAAATGATATCTGTATTAATTTTACCACACATTTGTTTAGAAATACACCAATAATATTGAATATTTTATTAGTAGTGAATAGTGTTATACAAATACAGTATTTAAATGTCAGGCTAGTTATTTTGGTAAACATGAAGGAAGCCTTGTTATTTTTTGACTGGCTATGAATTTTCAGTTTCTGTTTTGTTTTAAAATCATACTATATTAAAGACATGGCTTTCAAACTTTGCATAATATTTGTATCTATCTGCAAGATTTTCATCTCCCAGTACTACTTTATTGGAACGTTTTGATGGTTTTTCTTTAGAATATGTAACATCACTTGAAATTTTTGAACCAACAGCAGAAGTAGCTGCTAACCATTTCTTTGGCTTTTGGAATTTTACATGATGAAAAATATGGTCAGTTTTCGCTGCAGAAGGAATTCTGACCCGAGCACGCTTGGTGAAGGGAGACCTTTCTATAGCACCAATGACCTTTCCAAACTCATAAGGTAAACTTTTTCATTTTACTGCTATTTAAAAATTCCTTATATTGATTCATTTCAAGTAAAACATTTATAATGACAGTGAAAACCGTTCTGGATGTTTTTTTATAAATATGTGTGCACGACAACATACGTTGCAAGGAGTTTTGCAGAGTGTGCACGACTACAATAAACCAAAAATGCTAAAATAGCCGTTATTAGGCCCAGTTTTTGGACTTTTTCCTTTGATACATATTACATTTAGTTTATTCATTTCCCGTTTGTAACATTATAGTCAGTAGGACGATTTTAAATGGTGAAAATACAACTTTTTCCTTTGCCGTCGTGAAAAGTGTGCCCGACATCGTGGTACAAAAATTTACTTTGACGCGAATGTTTGAAAAAACTAGCAGCTCTAAGAATATATATACATCAACCGATCGTTCGTGAAGTTATTCTGCCTTCTTTAGGCACATTGAGATAACTATAAACTGATGGGAAGTATGGAAATTCAGTTAAAACTCACCGCGAGTCGATCGTTTGGCCGCCATTGTTGTGTTTACGAAGTCGCGTCTATGACGTAGGTTCGCCACCGTGCTATAGTTTGTTCATTTTGTGAAATTCGGATAAAAAATAGGTTACGCGTTTTTGCGTTTAATTTTGAAAAAAAATCATAAAATAGCTTCAAATTGTTATAACTTGACTATTTGACCAGATAATGACATGGGGTTTTCAGTTTTGACATCTTCTTGTTAGTATCTTCAAAATGAGGTCAAGGTCAATTGTGAAGGTCGTGACCTAATTTTTTTTACCTCTGATTATAATTATTATCTCGAAAACTATAAACTTTTTGTATAGGCATGTATATTAGAATGTTGTAGGTATTGAAACAACGATTATTTTGATGTATAGAAAAAGGTCATGGGTTCAAAGGTCAAGGTCACAGATGTGAAACAATACCAAAATGGTTAATTATCTCAAAAACTATAAACTTTTTGTATAGGCATGTATATTAGAATGTTGTAGATATTGATACAACAATCGTTTTGATGTATAGAAAAAGGTTATGGGTTTAAAGGTCAAGGTCACATATGCGAAACAATACCGAAATGTTTAATTATCTCGAAAACTATAAACTTTTTGTATAGGCATGTATATTAGAATGTTGTAGGTATCGATACAACGATCATTTTAATGTATAGAAAAAGGTCATGGGTTCAAAGGTCAAGGTCACAGATGTGAAACAATACTGAAATGGTTAATTATCTTGAAAACTATTAACTTTTTGTATAGGCATCTATACTAGAATGTTGTAGGTATTGATACAACGGTTATCATGATGTAAAGAAAAAAGTCATTGGGGTTTAATATTTATGTATTCTTTAAATCTATCAGCTAGCAATTCGTTATCAGGTGAGCGTATCAGGCCCATGGGCCTCTTGTTAATTGTTTAACTTATTGAAACAGGCAAACGTGCATATTTCAATTAATGAATTTAAAATGTTGCTTTAAAACTTGCAATATTTACACTGAAATGAATTATAAGGTTTAATACATACATGCATAATGTTTTTGTTCATTGATATCTTTGTAAGTTTATTTAATGTGTATGATATTTTGTTAAGTTTTCAGTAAAGATTGTTAAAGATTATTGAAACAAAGCGGAAAAAATTCTAAAAATCTTAAAATATCATTGTCTTAATTGACCAATCCTCTACAGACACATATTAAATAATAATATTCACCATCAAAAACATTTATTTATTTATTTCAAATATTTAATTATTTATTTCAAATATTTAATTATTTACTATTTATATTTTTTATTTATTTGCATCGTTAACATTAACTTTATAATAAAATATTTAACTTTGAACTTAGAATGATATTCTACTTAAATTATTCAGCACCACAAAACAATTTTGCTGAAAAAACTATAGCAAAAACTTTCCAGGTGAAATCTTAAATGTTTATTTAACAATGTTGGCTAAGTGGGAATAGGAAATTTTAAAATGTTGGCTGAGTGGGAAGACACCTTTAATTGTGTTCATTTTATGCTGATTGATATGTGCCACTATAATAAACTATTTTATTACTATTATTATTATTTATTTGTATTAGAATTCACAGTTAAGACATGAACAATACAAGTGTTTACTCTTTGAAATTATGTAGACAAAATAAACTTTGTGTTTCTTATACATAAACATACTTGTCCATAATAAATATATAAATTATAGATTAAGCGAACAAGTCAATGTTGTTTGCCTATATAACATATGTATGTTTTTTTCTTCATGAAAACATAAAAGAAATTTGAAATCTGATCACATGTTGAATGGCTATTCTACATTGATACATGTACCTGTATATAGGTTGTTGGGGGCAGAGTATACAGTACAGAATTGTCATGTCATTTAAAAAATTTATTTTACAAAATTTAATTTTTTTTTTTAATTTGAAATTTTAAAATCATTTTAAGAACAGACTTAAATATTTTTACAAGCAAATTCAAATTGCTTAAACTTTACAATATAGGAATAATAAATATATAAATAAATAAATAATTTATATAAATATGTAAACTTGTACATTAATAAATGTTTTAATCAATTAACTGTAATAATTACTGCATCACACACACACACTTCAAAAAAGAATATTGTCTTTATATTAATGTACAAATAAATTAATGATTTGTCAAACTCAACTGTAATATTCATTTTACAATATTTGATGATAATTTCTGATTTAAAGTAAATTTAATGTAACTTTTTCATCATTTCACACCTAATAATAATTTTTAAAAACAAAATAAATTAATTTAGTTCATCTGCTTCATCGCTGTAATACATTTGAAATTTCAAGGTAAAGTAAGATGTTTATGTAGTGGTATAAGTAGTAGTAGTAGTATAATAATTTATTAAAGTGTCACATACCAACATACAGATATCACACATAAGAATAAATATTATGTACATTATGTAACAAAATATGTATTAAAATGTATGGTACCCTGCCTATAAAGGCATACGAGACACTGTCAAAATAGCTATATACAATAAAAATCTCAACGATCACAGTATCACAGTATCGTTCATTTTTTTAAACTGAAAACTGTAGACTAAAATCAACTACAGTGAAATATTAATAACATGAAAAGTAGTCTAATATAATTACCGTAGACATAAATTTGAAAATAATAATAATATAATCAAAATTATTTTTTTATTATCCACATTTTGAATTTGTGAAAAATGACAGAACTTTTAAATATAATTAGCAAGTTATTAATTAAAAAAATATCTAAACTAAATTGCCAATAAATAAAAAAAGTGCAGACAACTAAAACATACAATAATATTGATTTATTTTTTTTTTTTGGGTCTTTTTTGAAAATTCATGTCTACATATGACTTTTCTATGTTATATTGATAATTTCCTTTTTTCTTATTTTCCTCTAATTATTTCTTTCTCTCTCTAGTTTTTTCTTAGTTTGATTACAGAATCCACATGTTTTTCATTACAGAGTTAGCTATGATTTATTAATTCAAATGAAGCAAGTATGATGCAGCATCAGCATACTGACAGCCATGTGTCCATTCCTGAATCTATCCATTCAGTTACCTCAAACACTAGTCCATGTTTCCATATTTTTACACACGGTTTTCAACCTGCTGCTAGTTGCGTCACTTTTGTCTAATTTGTAGATTGGATTTTCTGAAGTAGTTGCACAGTTTAAAAAACGTTTGGATGTGCATGCATAGTTTGTTAACTTTACTATGCAATCCCTCCACGTTGTTACTTGTTCGCTCACTCATTCATGATTGTCAAAATTATTTCACAGATTCAGCCGCTGACCTTCAACCCATGGCCATAGTCCTTAATTAAATCTCACTATATGAGGAAACTAAAATATTTTTTTAGAAATGAAGAACAAAAGTGGATATCATTATTATTATGCCATTATCACAGAAATTACTAGCATTCTCCATGAATTTTATTAAAATTTTATTTTTAATAAAACTTGAAAACATTTTTTTATTAATTTATTTATTTCTCTTTTTTTTATTTTTATTTATTTATTTATTTATTTATTTATGAATTAATTGGTTGATTTATTTATTGTTAATTATTTGTTTTTTATCTATTCATTTATTTTTTAATTTATTTACTGATTTTTATGTCTTTGTTAGCTTATATTTATTTATTTATTTATTTATTTATTTATTTATTTACAAGTTTTTATTTATCATATTTACTAGTTTTTATTAATTAACTAATTATATTATATTTTTTCATATTTTCTAATTATTATTTTTTCTTTTTCAAAAACTAAGACTTGAATATAAGTATTTTTTTAAAATTAAAAATATTCTTATGATATACATATTTAGGAAATAGACTATAGCCAGGTGTACATGTCTCTGGTAAAATCTGGCGATTTTAAAATGTATGCTAAGTGAGACTAAACCGCTTCATCTAATATTCACTTTACATCCAATAATTGTTAAAATAAATTAAATTTAGTTCATATATTTTATCTGTAAATTTATTTTAACCCAGCAACAAAACGTTAAAGCTAAAAACTAAATAAACAAAGCAAATAGAGAAAAAAAGCAATTGTTTTTATACAGCAACACTTTTCATTCACACTAATAGACTAAGGGTAATTTGTTAGGAAATTGTTTCATTTACAGACCCAATAAACTCTAATGGTAAAATTTAAGCTGATAAACTGTTTAAACGTTTGTCATCACAAATTGCAATTTTTTTTACAAGCCCCACCCCTCAAGCTAAAAAAAAGAAAGTAAGTAACACTGGATATTTTCTGTTTTTTTCTGACAAGAAATTCAAATCAATTTAATTTTATTCACCAAAGGAGATACCAGTATTAGTCTCTAGTCTATTTGTTCCAAAGTAAATAAAATCCAATAAATGATTTCAAGTTTGGTTCATATTCACTATTGTAAAATTTCTGGTGAAAATCTCCCAAAATTTCGGATTTGTTTTTCATTTATTATTGCAGTCCAGAAATTTTTATAGCTATTAGACAGATATTTTAATTAACGCTAAGCCAAAAAAATGTTATAACAATGTTTTACTACATAATGCATGTACACTGAATTAAAATAAAGCATATTCTGTAAATAAAGATCTCCCACTACTAAATTTGCACTTTCATTTAAAGGGCCAAAACTTCAAGGAAAATGAGCAAACCAACTTGGTAATCTATTTCCTATTAATGTTGATGCTTTGCACCAATATCTATATTTCTGAAAAGACGCTAGTTGAAGGACGGAAGTTCAAATTTAATACCCCCTTTCTTCTAAAGGCAGAATTTCTTACTGGATTTCAGGAAAAATTGAAATAAAAAAATAAAGTAAAATATTTAATTTACATATAATATAAAATTGAAAACAAATGTATCATGAAATACACATTACAGACATAAAATAAAACTATAATATTCAGTAACACACAAAGTACACTAGATTTCAATACACTAGTATATAATTTGCATAATTAAACACAACCATATTAAATCATATAGTGTGTGTGTGTGTGTGTGTGTGTGTGTGTGTGTGTGTGTGTGAGAGAGAGAGAGAGAGAGAGAGAGAGAGAGGTCAAGATCGTGAATTCACAAAACAAAATATAAAATCATAATGAGAGCGAGAGAGAATATATCTGAGAGCTAGAGAGATCATGATCATATAAAATTGATAAAAAAAAAAAAATAAATAGCAAACAAACATTTTAATGACATTTATAATGATAATTTAAGGATATTTACATAAAACTTGTAGCAAAATATTTCAACAAACTACAATACAAGTTTACTGTCCACAAAGAATAACACACATAGTCAATCAGGTGTCTAGTCAATCTTTATCAGTCAAATCTATAGATGGAAATACACATTTGGCTAAATCTGAATCTACATGATTTATACAGTCATATACTTCCACTATTTTTAGAGATTGCTCCACAAGTAAACATGGGGGAAATGTAGACCTATCAAGCTGGTCTTCTGGCCAGATGTAGTACTCGGAAGGGTACCCTCTAAGGTACATGTTTGTCAAAACTGTCGATCCGTCATCATTTATGTGTAATCCTGGGCAACCAGAGGCACCATGTCTTAGTTCTGTCAAGATTGGCACCTTTTCTTTGTCAAGTATTGTGTGCATATACTCCTGGCTTACCCTGTGCATGTACGGTTTATAGAAATAATACACCTCTTCACAATGGTAAGTAGCTTGGCGTAAATCCTCCTCTGTCACATTTAAAATCTTAACCCTATTATCAATCTTCATACTGCTATCTTGGTAACTATGCAAAAAGTTTGGCATGTCCTCTCTGACTTGACCAAAATCCTGAAATGGTTCGGGAAACTCATCACCTACAAGTTCCAGTAAAACATAGTCCAGCTTAGGGCATCTACTATGAGTTACTGGTTTAAATTTGTACCAATGATTATCTTTCTTCCAATCTGGAAAGCAAACCCTGATACTTCTGTGACTTAACTCATATAAGTTGTTATCAGTTAGGATTTTATTCTGCAGACGGTACAGGTCGGAGAAAACATGAAAAGCTGTCATCACATAACCAACCCACTTTGGTCCAACTCGGAAACATGTTCCAATTTGCAAACCATTCCACTGGATGTATCCAACTGATTGTTTATGCCTCTCTAGGTAAGCCTTGTGTTCTTTCTCAATACCCTTGCATACATTGTCATTATGCTTGTGGAATGTTGATCGTGGCTCACACTGGCATTTCTCTCTCAACCTCTGCAATAAACAAGAGCAAATACATGTTGTACAGTAAAAAGAAATCATCTCCATTATTAATGATGGTAAATAAAGTTTTTAAAGATTCTTCCGAAATTCGCAATCTCTAGTTAAAACATTATAGTCTACTATAACTAGGATTTAGGGGTGACATCATACCAATATGTAACTTAAATGGGGTAGGAAAACAACAATACAGCATGAATATGCCAAATGTCAACAACTGAAAATCAATGGTTGCTCGGGAGAGGGAAACCAGAGGCTCAGTGTGGCTGAGCCTGTATCGCTCACCTGACTAAAATGCTTTTAAAGCAAATTTGTATTCCAGTGATGAAAAAATGCACTGTTTATATCAGACAGAATGGCTAAGGAAATCACTGTAGAACTATATGTACCATTCACAGTTTTTTCAATCTGTTTAAAATTACATCTCTCAATTGCTCCCCCATTTTTTATATAGGCGCGGAGTGGGAGATCTGAGGAAACACCGTTTAGGGGCATATGTGAATGAGCCATTGTTGTAACATTTATTGTCCAATGAAATTTCAGCTTCCGAGATTTTGAAAGTGTTTTGCCTTTATTGTAAATGAAACGGGCAATTTGAATTTGTCAATCTAAGTAAAGGACCTTCCATACATAATTCCCATAAAGTTTGGTTCAATTTGCTTCAGTAGCTTTAGAGGAGATAGCAAATATATGCTATTCCCATAGGGTTAAACTATGTTCTGTGCTGGCAGCCATCTTTTTTTGGCGGATCAAAAAAATGTCCACAATCTAAGTAAAGAACCATCCATACATCATTCCTGTAAAGTTTGGTTCAATTTGCTTCACTAGCTTCAGAGGAGATAGCATATATATGCTTTTCCCATAGGGTCCAATGTGAAACAATGTTCTCCACTGGCAGCCATGTTTTATGGCAGATCAGGAAAATTTTGGCAATCTATGTAAAGGACCTTCTATACATCATTCCTGTAAAGTTTGGTTCAATTTGCTTCAGTCATTTCTGAGGACATAGTCAAAAATGCGTTTTTCCCATAGGGTCCAATGTTAAATTATCTTCTGCCCTGGCGGCCATGTTTTTTGGCGGATCAGAAAAATTTTTGCAATCTAAGTAAAGGACCTTCTATACATCATTCCTGTAAAGTTTGGTTTAATTTGCTTCAGTCATTTCTGAGGACAGTCAAAAATGCGTTTTTCCCATAGGGTCCAATGTTAAACTACCTTTTGCACTGGCAGCCATGTTTTTTGGCTAATCAGGAAAATTTTGGCAATCTATGTAAAGGACCTTCTATACATCATTCCTGTAAAGTTTGGTTCAATTTGCTTCCCAAGCTTCAGAGGAAATAGCATAAATATGCTTTTCCCATAGGGTCCAATGTTAAACTATCTTCTGCGCTGGCGGCCATGTTTTTTGGTGGATCAGAAAATTTTGGCAATCTAAGTAAAAGACCTTCTATACATCATTTCTGTAAAGTTTGGTTCAATTTGCTTCAATCATTTCTGAGGACATAGTCAAAAATGCGTTTTTCCCATAGAGTCCAATGTTAAACTACCTTTTGCCCTGGCGGCCATGTTTTTTGGCCAATCAGGAAAATTTTGGCAATCTATGTTAAGGACCTTCTATATATCATTCCTGTAAAGTTTGGTTCAATTTGCTTCCCAAGATTCCGAGGAAATAGCATATATATGCTTTTCCTATAGGGTCCAATGTGAAACTATCTTCTGCGCTGGCGACCATGTTTTTTGGTGGACCAGAAAAATTTTGCACAAAATATGAATGGTGCTACTGTTGTTCCATGTAACTTAGATAGTCGATTTATCTTTAATATAAAATCAAGTATTGTAATATTTGTACTTATTTTGATATTCATGTAAATAAAATTATATCACCTATCAAACCTATGAGGTTTGCTGACTTGAACTTGAATTACAAAGCAGGTATATACCGAAACCTTTGTCTTTTTCATAACAGAGAAAAACCAATGTGTTGTATATATATACCTAAATATACCTCAGTGAGGTGTATATCACACCTGGTTGACATGCATACTCATTATTATCACACAGGTAAAACAAGGTTGTCTTTCAGGTGTGCGGTTCGGGTTTTACTTATACTCATGTATATGTATAATAATTACCCTTCATGCAATGCTCTAAATTTGCATACGAGGCACGGATAACGAGAGGGCATATATGCAGTGTTTGAAAAACAACTAATTTTCAGTATGTAGAGCAAAACCAGAGAGCTGTAGAACGCCAATGTTTTGACATTTAATTGGGCTTTTATATTTTAGATTCAAAATGTATAACATTGAATATAAATCATTAAACATAAAAGCTTAATTGATAAAAAAGCGACTATCTAAGTTCCCTGGAACAATAGTAGTCATAACTAGCTCATTATAAACCACTACAGTAAAGTTGAAGTATTTACTCAAGGGACATAACTCTACTAAACCTCAAACAAAAATGGTCTTTGAGAAGATCATGATATGTACCAACATTGAAATGGGTTGGGAATTGTAGGCTGTAGACAGTAACAATGTAGTGTTAGGTCAGACATTTTACATCAAGGGCCATAACTGACTGACAGAATTATAATTAACAAACTCATTTTAGATGATTTCAATCTATATCTACAGAACAAATTTGGTTCAAATTGGTGAGAAGTGTAGGCGATAGAATAGTAATGAGAAATTGTTTACATCTGCTCATATTTGCCAAACCAAGGTATTCTGTTCATATCTGCATGATCTGAGACTAGGAATAAGTTTGGGAAAATTTTGATTGTAAGTTTCACAAAATCAGTCATAAGGACAAATCATGGATATATTGTAGAATACTCGTGTTTGATTTTTTAAACCTATTGTTTCTTTCTCACTTTTTCTGGGCGGCTAAAGATCTTGATGATAAGAAGCCATTTTTTAACAAATGTACAACACTGGATCCCTATTTTGCACTCTTGGACAGCATTACACATTTCCCTTCCCTCAAAGTGAATTACTGTTAAAGTTAAAGTCTGTCCCGAGCCATTAGGCCCATCAGACCGGAGCTTATCCCGGTTTCGGTGGCGTTAAGCGACTGAGAGTACAAGACTCTCCCCTGAATGGGACGCCGGTCCATCGCAGGGTTAACCCCCAGCATTTTGCTGGTACTCATTTATTTTTCAGCTGAGTGAACTGAAACAACGTGAAATTAAGTGTCTTGCTCAAGGACACAACACATCGCCCGGTCCAGGGATCGAACCCACGACCTTCGAATCATGAGTCCAACGCCTTAACCACTAGGCCACGCGCTTCCATTTCAACAAATTCAGTGCACATGGAAAATGCAAGAAGTCATATTTTTCAACAAACTCACAAAAAATTGTCAAAACTTAATACAAAATATACTGACCTAATAGGAAAAAAAAATTTTCCGTGAAAAAGAGAAATTAATTCTGTATATAGAGCAATTTTTTTTAACTTTTTAACAAAATAAAAATATATGACTATGTCAAAATTATGTCTTCTTACTTGGTACAACTATAAACGTTATGTCATAATTGGAACAGTCATGATGATCGCACCTGGAAAACAAGAGGCCAATTGGCCTGATACGCTCACCTGATAACTAATGGCTAGCTGATAGATTTAAAGAAACATAAATACTAAACCCCAATG
The DNA here is from genome assembly GCA_021292105.1 of Anadara kagoshimensis. Lineage (NCBI taxonomy): Eukaryota > Metazoa > Mollusca > Bivalvia > Arcoida > Arcidae > Anadara > Anadara kagoshimensis. Next base: position 22,987,401 of record CM037874.1, read on the forward strand.
ACTTTTTTCTTTACATCATAATGACCGTTGTATCAAAACCTACAACATCCTATTATACATGCCTAAACAAAAAGTTTATAGTTTTTGAGATAATTAACCATTTCGGTATTGTTTCCCATCTGTGACCTTGACCTTTGAACCCATGACCTTTATTTTTATACATTTTTTTATACATAAAAATGATCGTTGTATCAATACCTACAATATTCTGATATACACGCCTATACAAAAAGTTTATAGTTTTCAAGATACTTAACCATTTCGGAATTGTTTCGCATCTGTGACCTTTACCTTTGAACCCATGACCTTTTTCTATACATCAAAATGATTGTTGTATCAATACGTACAACACTCTAATATATATGCCTATACCAAAAGTTTATAGTTTTCGAGATAATTAACCATTTCGGTATTGTTTCGCATCTGTGACCTTGACCTTTGAAACCATGACCTTTTTCTATACATCAAAATGATTGTTGTATCAATACGTACAACACTCTAATATATATACCTATACCAAAAGTTTATAGTTTTCGAGATAATTAACCATTTCGGTATTGTTTCGCATCTGTGACCTTGACCTTTGAACCCATGACCTTTTTCTATACATCAAAATGATCGTTGTATCATTACCTACAACATTCTGATATACATGCCTATACCAAAAGTTTATAGTTTTCGAGATAATTAACCATTTCGGTATTGTTTCGCATCTGTGACCTTTACCTTTGAACCCATGACCTTTTTCTATACATCAAAATGATTGTTGTATCAATACGTACAACACTCTTATATATGTGTCTATACCAAAAACTTACAGTTTTCGAGATAATTAACCATTTCCGTATTGTTTCGCATCTGTGACCTTGACCTTTGAACCCATGACCTTTTTCAATACATCAAAATGATCGCTGTATCAATATGTACAACATTCTAATATATATGTCTATACCAAAAACTTATAGTTTTCGAGATAATTAACCATTTCCGTATTGTTTCGCATCTGTGACCTTGACCTTTGAACACATGACCTTTTTCAATACATCAAAATGATCGCTGTATCAATATGTACAACATTCTAAAAAAAATTCTAATATACATGCCTATACAAAAAGTTTATAGTTTTCGAGATAATTAACCATTTCGGTATTGTTTCGCATCTGTGACCTTGACCTTTGAACCATGACCTTTTTCTATACATCAAAATGATCGTTGTATCAATATGTACAACATTCTATTATACATGCCTATACAGAAAGTTTATAGTTTTCGAGATAATTAACCATTTCGGTATTGTTTCGCATCTGTGACCTTGACCTTTGAACCATGACCTTTTTCTATACATCAAAATGATCGTTGTATCAATACGTACAACATACTAATATACGTGCCTATACAAAAATTTATAGTTTTCCAGATAATTAACCATTTCGGTATTGTTTCGCATCTGTGACCTTGACCTTTGAACCCATGACCTTTTTCTATACATCAAAATGATCGTTGTATCAATACTTACAACATTATAATATACATGCCTATACAAAAAGTTTATAGTTTTCGAGATAATAATTATAATCAGAGGTAAAAAAAATTAGGTCACGACCTTCACAATTGACCTTGACCTCGTGTTGAAGATACTAACAAGAAGATGTCAAAACTGAAAACCCCATGTCATTATCTGGTCAAATAGTCAAGTTATAACAATTTGTAGCTATTTTACGATTTTTTCAAAATTAAACGCAAAAACGCGTAACCTATTTTTTATCCGAGTTTCACAAAATGAACAAACTATAGGCTTAAGACCCTAGAAAAGCCAAATATCACATCAGATTTTTTCTCCAATCAACACTTTCGGAGAAGAAGATTTTTAAAGATTTGCACCTCTAGGTCACCTTGACCTAGTTATGGTAGCCATGGCAACGCCACGAACAAATCTGAATTGCACCGGCCCATATATACTTCTCATCAAGTTTCATTGAAATCTGTCTTGTGGTTTCAGAGGAGATGTCGAAAATAGGTGTTAACGACGCACGCACGCACGCAAGCACACATGCAGCACACACACACACACACACACAGACACACACACACACACGCATACACACGCTGCGCAATGCCATAAGCTCACATGACCTTTTGGTCAGGCGAGCTAAAAACCCGAACAACAATGACCTATCTGACCCTAAATGCCCTGATGTAACTTTGAATGGGGCCCAATTGGTGTATAAACTTGATCAAATTAAAAAAAAATCGCAAAATTTCTCTATGTACAGGAAAACTGTAAATAATGTTTTTAATTAAAAATATAATTTGGTTAGGTCAGTGCATTTTCAATGAATTTTATTGATAGTTTAATGAAAACATTTTCAATTAAAAGAAATAAATAATAAATATCATGTGCACTCAATTTGGAACCATCTCCAATTTCCAGAAATTACTGAATTTTTAGTCACAAGATTTGAGTGGCAATACGCCAATAGTACAGTCGTAATATAAACTTCAAAATCGTACTTGTGCCAAAATTTAATCTTACCTCATTATGGTGTTGTATTCCAAGTTGTTTAAAGAATACTTTCACTTCCTGCTGCAGGTCTACCACTGGGACACACTAAAAGATGAAATAGTTTATATTATGTCAGAACATGTTACCGATGAGATACACCCTCACATAAGCTATTTGTTAAAAGTTCTACCTTATTATTTAAATAACAGCTCTATATAAATTTTGTATTCATAAGTACTGTAGACACTATTCAAAAGAAATATATCATACAGTTTTGTATTCATATTAGGCATAAAAAATGAAAACATATAATGTACACTGATAGTTACTGTTAACCTTTGACCTACCGGTATAATAGATTTATTAAACAAAATCAATACACGTAAAATATTGCCAAAATACTATAAATAGCAATCAATAAGGGGATTTCCACTCAAAAATCTTAATTCTATTTATAAGTACAGGTAAATATATACATGTATATTAAATATATTGCTAGTTCATGGTTTGGTTAATCAACGTCATGAATTCACTAAAGGGGCTTAACTCTGAGGACTGTTCAGTCTGATATGAACTGGAGTAACAGTAGATATTTAACAGATCAGAACATAAATTTTCAATGAGGCCACTGTACATAGTCAACCAGGTGCCTGGAGTTTCACAATCATTCCTTAACTAAGATTTTCCTTAACTTAAATCTGACAAAATTTGATTTTATAATTTTGTTACTTTTTAAGATATTAAGAAATTTGAGGTGTCATTTTAAAGATCAATTCTAGCTTAAATATTTACATGTAGTTTTGTCAAAAATATTAATGAGTAGTTCCAAACAATGATTACAAAAATGTGTTATTTTTAGTAAAGGCAAATCTTAGTTAAGCAATAATTGAGAAACTGGGATGAGGGGGTCACAATAAGGAGTGAAGTAATGAAGTTTTATACACCCGAGTCAAGATTCTTTCACTCTATCGTGGCGGTCAGTTCTAAGATGCAGTAGATAATCAGTGTCTAGAGAAAACAACTGTCTTTTGGTGAGTAAACTGACCAACTTTCACCATCAGTTGGGTATAAACCTAGGCGGTACCGAAGTCTGAGATGCCATGACCTGTAAGCTGGCCACAGGATAATAAGCAACATTTCTCTCTCTCATCACAAACTCTAAACCGCACCTTACCTATAGCTGGCGATGTCTCAATATAAGTGAAATATTCTTGAATGGGACGTTAAACACCATTACTCAACTCAACTCTAAACTATAACATATATAGGGGTGCTGTACAAGAAGATTTCATTTTTCAATTTTTAATTTTATTTAAAAACCAAAGCCAATTTTGTGATACCAATTTACTATTACCACATTATTATAAACACACATGTACAAGTACTGATATAAGTAAATAGCAAAATCACATGACCAATCATGTGATTTCTATTTTTAAACAGATAACATACACTTTAGTCGTTTAAACTGATTACAATTGGGGATTTACAGTCAAATGAACTTCTTTCCTTTTCTGATATGATATCAAATTTATAACCTTGACACACTTACACCGGTGATAATTGCCTATGTTTGTTTTTGTTCTCGTAATTTAAAATGATGTATCATGTTATATTTAGGGAGAAGGAGAAAGGGGGGGGGTTAATCCTCATTTTGTTTAAAAGTTGAACTTATGTATAACCTATTGTGAACAATTTAGCACCAGTTGCGCTTAATGTAAACACAAAGAAAAAACTTAGTCTAATGCCCATTAATCAGTCCATTTCATCAAACTTGACTAAAGCCCCATTGATTACGGTACTCAGCTATTTTGTAGTGGTCTGCGTAGTCCAGTGGTACAGCACTGACCTATAGTGGGGAGGTCCCAGGTTCAATCTCTGATTGGACCCTGCATTTTTTCTTCTTCATGGTACATTTTAGTGGCCAGTGTGGCTCTAATAAGTGATGGACTGGCAATAAGGGACAAATAAAGTCCATCCGAGGGAATTTGTGTGAGATTTCCACTTGGGACCATAGAAAATTCAAACTAGCAGTTGTATGTAACTGGATCATTTGCTGTTAAGTCTGGGTTTTAATAAACTGCTGATTATCATTCACAATATTCCTGTTTCATGTTAATTTTACTTCCAAATCGGTGAAGTATTTAAAATCCACATGTGCTCATTTGTACACGACACTGTACGATTTATCTCCCTTTCACGAAAGTGAAATCTAATATAAACAGTTTTAAAATATGACACAATTACCTCAACATCAAAATACGTTATCATACCCTTCAAAATAAATTCAAATTACCGTAGATTTCATAAAGAATTAATTAAATCCACCTGCCATTGCTGTTTATTTCATAAAAAGTTATGATTTTACATCGTAGGACGCAAATTTCCTGGACTACTTTTTATCGTAAACACGAGATCAGTTCCCAGATTGCAAAATTTTTTGGATGCATCCTTTCGCAATATTTTACTAGATTCCAAAATGTATTCCGAAAATTTATTCCAAATGTGCATATGTAACTAAGTGCATTACCCGTCTCAGAATACATATCTCATGATAAAACAGATATATTTCTTTCATGTTCATTTACCAGGCGCACTAATTCCATGCGTACTCATATCTTACAATTTCATAGGAAAGAAGCCTGATCTTGACAGAAAGCGATAGCAAAGTACGCTTTCACTGTCGCGAAACGCCATATAAAAATAACATGGGAGGAATGTAGTGGTCTGGGTAGCTCAGTGGTAGAGCACTTGCCTATAGTGTGGGATGTCCTGGGTACCATCCCTGGTCAGCCTGCATTTTTTCTTCCTGTTACAATTTCACCAATCTTGACTAATGCCCCTTATTTATTCAGCTTTTTTACAATACTCGATTAATGCCCCTTTGATTACTTTGCTATTTCAACAATCTTGACGCTTATTACAATTCCAATATCTACTTTTAATTTGTTTTTGCCTCTCTTATTACTGCCAAACCCTCTATACTACCAAGGGGGACTTAGTGTGACCTACAGATTACAGTGACACTGACCAATAGGCATGGGGTAATGCTAATTTGTAATTTTAATGCCCTGTAATGCATTACATTTTCCCCAAGTAATGCATGTAATGTGTAATGCCCCAATTTTTGCATTATATGTAATTGTAATGTAATTCCTTACATAGACAAAAATGCATGTAATTTTAGCATTACATGGCATTACATAGCATTACTTCTCCCTATTTAATGTTATATATTGTTACTAATAAAATTCAGAGTTAGTAAGTACCTGCAAGTGACTTTTTTCCCTAGGTATGAAATTTGAAAATCGATGTCTAGAAAAGGTGTAATTTTGTACTGTTTTAACCTTTATACACAATGATAAATAAGCTAGTATGCAACAGATCATTTTGAAATTCCAACAAATATAAAGGATAATTGAAAGTGACCACCTACCTTTGACCATCATTCTGTGAACTATGGGGTCTTACAGAACCATCACAGTACTTCTGAACACTAAGAAACTGCATCTGTTCATCTGATGGTAGTTATCTTCAGGCACTTCAGCCCATCCCTAAACTAACTTTCTCGATATAAGTGAAAACATCTTGATTGGGGTCTAGAACTCTATTATTCCACTCCACTCTGTATTACTAAAATCTGACCCACAAAGATGGAGACAAAAGAACAGACCAAGTTGTTACTGATTTTGGATATATATATATATATAACTAATATACATGTACGTACCATTTTTATCCCACCCACTATGTTCATTTGGTGTTTGATAATTGTCTGGTTTAAACCTTTCACCATCGTCTTGGGATTTCACTGGGGAAAGAAATGAAAAAAAAAATAATAATAATAAATAAACACAGGTACATCAAACATTTAACAGACATCCTATGTGTATTTAAAAAAACATGCAAGATCTAAACCAACCTGGACCCTTCCCAATTCTAGTTGGATGATCTACTTTCTGAGCTTAGTGAGCTACCCGAGATTGGAGACCTAATATACATGTCCAGTCTACCGCAGTTCTGTAACAATTCTATCATTTCAAAAAATTCCAAAGATTTATATTTATCTCAACAGAACACCTTAAAAATGGAGAATTTTTTTGTCCAGTTGACCTATCAATATTTAAAGTTTGTTCAGTTTAGACTGGTTTTTGATTTACTTAGGGTTCAGATTTCACAGGTTCCACTGCATTATCGACAAAAGATGAGATAGAAGAGGACAGAGCACTATTGTAAGAACCAATGGCAAGAAATAAGTTCATTTACAAAATACTCATAATGGACATAGTCATACTAAACTTAATGCTGGGATAAAAAAATGAACATGTTACCTTCTGCTATTTGGATTTCCTTGTTGGTAGTGGCATGGCTAATATTCCCATCTATTTCATGAGAATGTGGATTATTCACTGTCATGGATTGAACATTCAAAGAGCCAGTATCATCCCTAGAACTTGCTTTAACGAGCTGGCTGTCCAAAGAGCCACCGTCATCACAGGATGCCACTTCTACGGAATGGCTGTCCAAAGAGCAACCATCATCACAGGATGTCACTTCTACAGAATGGCTGTCCAAAGAGCCACTGTCATCTCCTAATCTTACTCCTATGCACTGGTTGTCCAAAGAGCCAGTGTCATCACAGGATGCCACTTCTACGGAATGGCTGTCCAAAGAGCCACTGTTATCACAGGATGTCACTTCTAGGGAATGGCTGTCCAAAGAGCTACCATCATCACAGGATGTCACTTCTACAGAATGGCTGTCCAAAGAGCCAATGTCATCTCCTGATCTTACTTCTACGCACTGGTTGTCCAAAGAGCCAGTGTCATCAGGGGAATTCACTTCTACGATGCCAGTGCCTCTGCTTGAACTGTTTATGGAGTCTCCAAGCACCTCTAATGTGGCATCATTTACAAAGTCACCATTACACTCTGTATCAGCCTCTGTAGCATCATTTTCTAATAGTAAGGCACTGTCAACTGTTTCAACTTCTACAACCGTTGATAGAGTCAAATTTAAATTGTCATATTTGTTACTTATAACAGATGTATTGAGATCATTTGAAAACTGATTGGCGGGTTGTTTAAGCCTTTTTTCATTACTATCACTGTTCTCCTTTCCTGAAAAAAAAAAACAACAATAAATTTTATTTACAAATATTTACAAATTTGGCATTTAAATTTGAATATATTGACCAGTAAGCTGTTTGTAAAACAGTGGCACAGCAAGGTGTGTGTATGTATATGTAAGATTGTAAATTATTTAAATATTTTAAATTAGTTTTCGTAGGATGTACGGCAGGTCAAGGATTCAAAATCCCCAAGGTCTGACGTGTTGGACCTTCTGATTTTACATTGGGTCTTGATAATAAATATTTGAAAAAGTCTGATGGACCTGCAGTTTTTTTAGTATAAAATTGCTTTTTCTATAGTATATGATAACATTATTGGACGTAGAACATTCACTATTCATATTGGACTTTAAAAACATCATGTGAGACCTGCTAAAAATATCAAAAAGGTAAAAGGTATGAACCTTTCATCACAAAACATAATTTTGAAACCCTGCTAGTACAAAAAAGCCCAGTGGTCCTTAATTAGTGGATTTCTAACACTAGTTTGATAAATTCAGAAAATATAAAATGGACTTTTGTATAAGAGTAATACCATAGTGGCCTTATTTGCAGGTCCTGCAAATGTAACAAGAAACACTTTTTTTTTAAAAAATATTTTGGTTAAATCTATAGATAAACACCCAAAATATGTGAATTATCTCCCTTTATATATAAAACATCTAACTGTGTTAAGAAATGTCTTTATTTGTCTTTCTGTTAGTATTTGTATATTATGCTCTTTTTGTTGTATGATTATAGCATGTTATGTGTCATTAAAAATAATAAAAATATAAAAAAAATCTATAGATAAAAATAAGTACAAACATTAAATTAAAAGACAGAGTGTTGTCGCCTTGCCGAGAGCCTGTCATTAATTCCCTTGGGTTTGAGCGTTTTTAATTTGAGGATCCAATAATCCTCACTGTCATCCCGGTGTTTCTGGGAGAATGTATCATCTGGGTCACTTGTTAGTACTTGTATGATCTCGAAGATCGCATCGTGGAGACTGTGATCCTTTAAATTAAAGTGTTTACCTGTTGGTTCATCTAAGTTCTTGGTAATGTAACGAATATGTTCGTACATTCTTTGTCGAAACGGTCTTTTGCTTTGGCCAACATATTGTTTGCGACATTTTGAGCAAGAAATAAGGTAAATGATATTTCTTGTCTCACAATCGCCGATGATATTCTTTGAGTATTTGTACCCGGTTATACACGATGAAAACTTTTTGTTTTTATTAATTTTAGCGCAATATTGGCAGTTGCGTCTAAGGCAAGGGTTTATTTCGTTTTTAACGACCCTGCCTTGTTTTCCCGGGTTGGTGTCAGGGTGGTAGAAGTTGGCTCTTATGAGTAAGTCGCCAATGTTTGTTTCTTCTGTAAGCAACGATTGGTTGATTCTTGAAGACCTCTTTACCTAACTCTGAATATTTATGAATTCCCCAATTTCGTTTGACTATTTTGGCGACATTCGGATTACACTGGTTTTATGTAAGTACGAATGGTATCCGGTTATTGGATTCCTTTTTAGGTTTTTGTTGAAAGAGAGTATCCCGTGGTATTCTCCTTGCTTTGTCAAGACTTTGATCAAGTATTGATTCCGGGTAATTGCGAAATCGGTAAAATTGCTTTATTTTTTCAGCATTAACTTCAAAGTCCTTATTGTCTGTACAATTCCTTTTTATTCTAAGGAATTGACCATATGGACCTGCATCTTTTTGAAATGTCGGATGTTCCGAATTATAATGTAAGTAAGCATGCGTGTCTGTTGGTTTGGTGTATAATTTTACACCTAACCTATTTGTTCCCGGAATTCTATAGACTATGGTGTCTAAGAACTCAATTTCTCGTGTTGAGATATTAGATGTAAACTTGATTGTTTTATGAAATTTATTGAAATGTTCTATAAATTTCATGAGTTGGTATTTATCTTTCGACCATATGAGAAAGATATCATCTATATACCTGAGATAGGTGTGGGGTTTAACAGAGAATTGTTTTATCATTCTCTGTTCTAAGTCGGCCATGAAAAGATTTGCATAAGATGGCGCCAAGGCAGTTCCCATGGCTGTACCTCCAATTTGTAGGTAGTGTTTCTTGTTAAACTGGAAATTGTTACAATGTAAGACGAACTCAAGTAGCTTAATGATGCTACGGTTATATGTTGTTTCTTGAGGTTGGTTACGCTGAAAACATCTTGCAACCGCTGTCATGCCCTCATGGTTAGGGATATTGGTGTAACATCTAGTGTGACCAGAAAGAAGTTTTCCGGTAAATTGTCTATACCTTCAATCTTTTTGATGAAGTCGCCTGTATCTCTGGAACTGCCTTGGCGCCATCTTATGCAAATTTCCAGTTTAACAAGAAACACTACCTACAAATTGGAGGTACAGCCATGGGAACTGCCTTGGCGCCATCTTATGCAAATCTTTTCATGGCCGACTTAGAACAGAGAATGATAAATCAATTCTCTGTTAAACCCCACACCTATCTCAGGTATATAGATGATATCTTTCTCATATGGTCGAAAGATAAATACCAACTCATGAAATTTATAGAACATTTCAATAAATTTCATAAAACAATCAAGTTTACATCTAATATCTCAACACGAGAAATTGAGTTCTTAGACACCATAGTCTATAGAATTCCGGGAACAAATAGGTTAGGTGTAAAATTATACACCAAACCAACAGACACGCATGCTTACTTACATTATAATTCGGAACATCCGACATTTCAAAAAGATGCAGGTCCATATGGTCAATTCCTTAGAATAAAAAGGAATTGTACAGACAATAAGGACTTTGAAGTTAATGCTGAAAAAATAAAGCAATTTTACCGATTTCGCAATTACCCGGAATCAATACTTGATCAAAGTCTTGACAAAGCAAGGAGAATACCACGGGATACTCTCTTTCAACAAAAACCTAAAAAGGAATCCAATAACCGGATACCATTCGTACTTACATAAAACCAGTGTAATCCGAATGTCGCCAAAATAGTCAAACGAATTGGGGAATTCATAAATATTCAGAGTTAGGTAAAGAGGTCTTCAAGAATCAACCAATCGTTGCTTACAGAAGAAACAAACATTGGCGACTTACTCATAAGAGCCAACTTCTACCACCCTGACACCAACCCGGGAAAACAAGGCAGGGTCGTTAAAAACGAAATAAACCCTTGCCTTAGACGCAACTGCCAATATTGCGCTAAAATTAATAAAAACAAAAAGTTTTCATCGTGTATAACCGGGTACAAATACTCAAAGAATATCATCGGCGATTGTGAGACAAGAAATATCATTTACCTTATTTCTTGCTCAAAATGTCGCAAACAATATGTTGGCCAAAGCAAAAGACCGTTTCGACAAAGAATGTACGAACATATTCGTTACATTACCAAGAACTTAGATGAACCAACAGGTAAACACTTTAATTTAAAGGATCACAGTCTCCACGATGCGATCTTCGAGATCATACAAGTACTAACAAGTGACCCAGATGATACATTCTCCCAGAAACACCGGGATGACAGTGAGGATTATTGGATCCTCAAATTAAAAACGCTCAAACCCAAGGGAATTAATGACAGGCTCTCGGCAAGGCGACAACACTCTGTCTTTTAATTTATTCACTTTCCATGTCGCTGAACTAGAGCCTGTCTGGATCAATGCAAATAGACAAAAATGTACGCAACGCCCAGTAAACTTGTACTATGACGTCATAGGCAATTCACTATGATGTCAAATAGCAACAGTTAAAAATGGCGCCATACAAAAAATGCACGGAATGCGGTGTGGAGTTCAAACACTCGAATAATCTATACAGGCACAGAAATACTGTACATGGAGGCAGGAAATTCGCCTGCACATATTGTGCCAAATCATACAAGAGACAGGACGACTTATCGAAACACGTAAGTCGGAAACATAAGGAAATCACTAACAACATAAAGAGATCCCTGGAAGATCAATATGTAGAAGACTTCCTGGACACCCTAGAAATGGGAATCATTACAAATCCATGTGATGGTTTACCAGCTGTACAAATAAGACACCAAAGCTGGCTGGCACACACCCCACCACCAGGTCAAAAACGGGGTATGGAGGACACTGATAAAGTGTTATTTGCAACAAGATGTGTTATACAGTATTGGACAAAACACGGAGGGCAAAGGACGTCCCGGAGTTGAAAACAAAAGAGAGAAAATAAACAACGATCATCAATTTTATTGTTATTATTCTCCATAATAAAATTACAGAAAACACATCACATTGTTTTTTTATATTTTAAACAAATGTTAAACATTAAAATAATTAATGTCAACGCTGTCAAGTACCATCGTGAGGAACGGGAAAACGCCCGACGCCAGCGGGATATGCAACCGAAAAACGTAATTACATATAACATGATGCTGAAGACATATCCAACAAATCATACCGGATATAGATCCGGCAACAAAACGGATAAAAATCCGACAACATGACGGATATAGATCCGAAAAACAGGACGCCGGATACATATCCGGCAAAACTCACATCAACCAATTAGCGCCTACCGGATACATATCCGGCAACAGGACGGATACCTATCCGGCAAAACACCAATCAACCAATCAGTAACTACCGGATACATATCCGGCAAAACTGCTAGTATATAAACTGAACGCAAATGCTACACATCATTGCCTCTGATGAAGGATTAACAAAATCCGAAACCGGTCAGGCTAAAGTTTGCAGGACAAAGCATACTCCCCAGTACGTCTGCCCCATACCTTGTATTAAGTGGACCAACTTAGTTGGTACCATCCATATACTTAAGTACAAACATTACTTTTTTTTGTTATACATCAAAGTAAAATAAGGTCATAAATCTATATGATGTAAATGCACATTTAGGCCTAAAAACATCAGTGTGTTTCAACTTTGACTCTACATATTTCTGCCTACCCTAAAGTTTTACTTCAATACTTTGACATCAATAAAGTTGACATTTGGTCAATGTAAAAATATTGATTAAAATGTCTACCTATCCACTCAAATTTCTGTAAGAGCGCTAGCAGAAACTCATATTTCTTTGGCTTTACAATTTTTATTGTCTTTACTGTCCTTTACCATTCACCTTTTTGAATCAAATATGACCCTCATCATCGTTCATGTCTTTTCCATTATAAAAATTAAACTTACCATTTACAAGTATGTCCTCAAAATTTGTACCCACTAACGTCTTTGACAACGGCAATGGCATTGTATTATTAGACGTTGATTGTCTCTGTGAACAACCAGGGGAGTTGGTTTTCTCATTTGGTGGTCTAGTGTGTGGTTCTTTTAGTTTTTCTTCCTGTACATCTTTAGATACCTGCCTTGCATAACCAATATATCTTGATGCTGTTGGTCCAGAAGTTTCTCTTGTTCCTTTTGCCATTAATGATTCTGTTTAATAAATACTGCAATGATAAAATATCAATGATATAATTTATCAATCTAAAGTATATCTACTTGTATATATGTACAGCATAAATATCCTCTGGTTATCAGAAAATGACAAATCTTACTTTAGGAATACTAGGAAATTAAAAAAAATAACGAAATTTTAATCTGGTTTCCAGAAAATATTTAAACTATTAGTAGCCAAATTTTCAAAATTTGTGAAAATCAAAGTGCTATTGAAAATAATTTTTCACAAATTTGCTAAAGAAAAGGTTAGTTTTTGAAAGAATTTCTTGGACATTAGTAGCCTGTGACGATTTTAGCTACCAAGATTGGAAACATAGTCATTGTACTACTCATAGAAAATGACTACAATAGACTTAAATAGTTATGTCAAAAAATAATTAATAAATACAAAGTCCTGACGACAAATGTCATGAAATGATGATGGTCAGATTTTAGCATTAACATGTGGCCAAGTTGCAGATGTCATGAATGTTATAAAAACAAAGTCTTACTGGTTTGAAGATTCACATTACAGTTTGTCAATTCTGTCTAAACTGATCTAAAACTGATTTAGGTAATAGATATAATGATATATATTATCTACCTTTATAAAAATTGTCACACATCATTTATCACTTTCAGATTAAAATGGAAATTCCCACTACTATAAATAGCTTTCTGTCATGTAAAGGAAACATGTAACAGTATTCTTAAATCTGACATGTAACAGTTTTTAATTACATGATATTGTCAAATATCCTTCTTTTTATCTAAGTTTCTATAGAATTAAAATTATTAGTACCCAAATTTCTAAAAATTGTGAAAATATAGTCTTTTTTAAAGTTTTTTTCTACAAACTTGACAAAAATGTTACTTTTTGAAAGAATTCTCAGAAATTTGTGGCCAATAGGTTTGGCTACCAGCAATGGAAACATGGTAAAGTTCCCTGACTGTGTGGTAAGATCAAGTATAGAATTTTGTTTATACCAGATAATATTCAAAGGAAGCACATTAATGCATATACTAAAGTCAAAGAGTACCTTTTCAATTCTTAGTTAGAAGCTAAGAACATTTTAAAATATATTTTAAATTGATAAAATTATAAATATAACTGGAATTATTATTTAGACAGATTTCGCTATTCCCAAATTATTCTTTAAGCTATCTGTTTATTTTTTATGGCATGTAAAATAAGTCAAGATGAAAACTATGACCTATGTCGTCTGAATGGTCGACCTAGTTACCTGATCTTTATTTGAAATTTGTGGCTAAGTAAATTTACCGTTACCTTTAACAATTTAGGCCATTCAAGGTTCACCAAAGAACGACCAGAAAATCAGAATAAACAACATTGAGGTGAAAGATACAGACTCCTTCCTATATTTAGGAACAACCATAGACAAGAATGGTGGTACTGAAAGAGATATAACAAGGAGACTGGGACTAGCAAGATCTGCATACTGTGCCTTAATCCATGTATGGAAATCATCAAAGTACAGTGCCAAAACAAAATTACGAATATTTAACACCAACGTAATTTCTGTACTGCTCTATTGCGCAGAGCTATGGAGAACAACAAGAAAAGATGAAGAGAGGTTAGACACCTTCCACCGCAAATGGCGACTTCTTGTTTACAAGTGGCAGGGGATGTTTTCCGAATTACAAAAATTGACATTTGGATGTTTGTTAAGTTGCCCAGTGTTTTCGATGGATTGTTATATATCGTTGGAAAGATAAAAGTGAGTAGAATAGAAAAATACAAACGTTTCCATCGAAATGTGGAAAAATAAGTAAATTCGGATGATTTGAAAAAAGTTGGTGACAAAATTGATGACTCCCTTCTCCTCCTTTATACACGATTTTCCTGACCTACACTATACTATCTGCTGTTATTATTAATATTGTAACGAGCCCCTGTGCGTGATGTGTCCTGCATGTTGACAACTGTCACTTTCCAAGTTTCATTTTCTGTCATTTCAGCAATTTTCGTACTTCTTTTGTAAGTGTTTTATCGTTATATCCTACTGAGTTAGACATTTTTACAACAATTTCTACTTACTTGTAAGTTTGTTCCCGAATGGTGGAGTGTGGGATTGATGACGATTTTTATATCACTTCCGGTTAAATTGTAAACAACCACGTAAGGGTTTAACAACAGGTGTCCGTATGATAATCTGCTACTCATTGAGAGTGTATAAAGGCGGGTTTTTCAAATTTTATCATAAAACATAAATTTATTTACAGCGTGAACTAAATTAATTTTAAACCGAAATTTCGACACCTTAAGATTATTTATTTATTTATTTATATTTATTTATCTATCACAGTTTCTCCAGAAATAGTATAATCTCAGTTTTATATATACAATATACATAAAATGATTACTAAAAAGTATGATAATGAAATTATCATAAAATTAAGTAATAATGTCCTAATATGTTACTGAGCTATTACAAACCCCCACATTAACATTTAAAAGTCTAGATTATCGTAAATTTGTTTGATAAAATTTTAGTAGATTTGTAGAGACACCAATAAAGCCTCTCTATGTTTGATGTCTCAATGCCAAGGTTTGTGCAAATGGAATAGTACTTGTCCTAAGGATCCTATATTTAAATGCTACTTTAAGGTCTAAGTATTGAGTATGTGGTGGACTGATTATTTTAAAATTAAATCAGTCTTCTTCCAATTTGGAGCCTTATTGTCAAAATTAAACACTACTTGTCCTCTGTAAGCTTCATATATCTAAAATCTTGATCTACTGGATGTAGTTCCCTGAAGAACACATATTGCCAACAGAGTTTTTCTATTTGGTTCGATTTTGAGTTAATTGTGTGGTCAATCCCGTTCCATTCCCAGATAGCAAACATATGTTGGGCCAACGTTGGCCCGTTGTTGTTGGGTTTGTTGGCCCTACGTTAGCTGCCATCATTGGGCCAACGTTTCTTGCTCATCGGGCCAACGTTGTACCCAACATAAATGCCAACGATGGGCCAATGTAAACTGCCAACGATGGGCCAACGTAAGTTGCCAATGTTGGGCCAACGTAATCTTGCTCATCGGGCCATCGTTGTACCAACCATAAATGCCAACAATGGGCCAACATAAACTGGCCAATGTTGGGCCAACGTATCTTGCTCATTGGGCCATCGTTGTACCAACCATAAATGCCAACAATGGGCCAACATAAACTGCCAATGATGGGCCAACGTAAGTTACCAATGTTGGGCCAACGTAATCTTGCTCATCGGGCCATCGTTGTATCAACCATAAATGCCAACAATGGGCCAACATAAACTGCCAACAATGGGCCAACGTAAGTTGCCATTGTTGGGCCAACGTAATCTTGCTCAACGGGCCATCGTTGTACCAACCATAAATGCCAACAATGGGCCAACATAACCTGCCAATGTTGGGCCAACGTTATCTTATTTATCTGGTATCGTTGTACCAATCATAAATGCCAATGATGACCCAATATAAGTTGCCACCATTGGACCAACGATGGCAGCCAACGGTGGCCCTTCATTGGGCAGACAGGCAAGATATGTTAGGTCAACTTTGTTTGCCATATAAGAGCGATAAATCCACATTTGAAACATGTTGGCGATAAAATATCTGTCAATACTGCCCCAGCTTATCTGCGAAAATCATTTTTAATTTCTTTGAATTTTAAAAGTAACGATGATCCAGTAAGATCCAGTGACAATTACAAAGACAGTGAAAACATATATATATCCTAATTATGTTAAATGTCTCCAAAGAAATGTCACAGATGCTGGCTCAATACTAACAATATTTCTTTACAATAATTTAAGGTACAAAAATTTGACATAAATTTAACTTTAACCAAACCAAAACATCATTACAAAGTAAATACTATACAGCTTATCACAAAACTTTGAAAGTGTCTTTTTCTCAGTTCTACAGTTATTGTTTTTATTATCTAAATCACATATCTGATTTATTTTTGTTTATCCTGTTTTTTCTGCCACCATTTCTATCGGATGCAAATCTGAACCAGACTTTTGCAGTTTTTGCAATTTCATTTTCTGTCGACTTGCACATAATCTCTCTTTCTAACAGCTTCTGTAATTAAGATCGAAATTATTTGTATATAAGTTGCTGTTAAATGACATGAAACAACTATATATACTACCATCTCTGAAAATATGCAGGTATTTTTCTATTCGATATGTAATCTTAGTCTCGCAATCAATATGTACAGTACAGACCTGTCTAAAGTTTAACACTAAGCTAAGAAATACGTGCCGAGTCGGCTCGATTCCTTGTTACCTGTATCTCCAAAGTTTCTCGAATGCAGTTATCTATATCTGTGCAGCTTTTCGACAACTAGTTATCCATATCTCAACACGTTAGCAGTCAAGCTTCTGCTCCTGTTCGTTAGCTCAGTGTTTAACTTTCGACAGGTATGTACTGTAGTTTGAGCATTTTGGGGTATTTTGCTACATTGCAGGACTTATGACCAGTTTATTTAAAATGTACATGGACGTGCATATAAACATGGAAAATTAAATAATTTTTACATGACTCATAACAGAAAATAGATAAAAATAAATAAATAATTAATTAAATAAATTAATTAATTAATCAATGTCTTTTTGAAAAAATAATTCATTATGGTAATATAGTTTGTTTTATACATGTACCTCAAAGAGATTTACTAATACTGTATTAAATTCAGTTGAGTGAGTTAAAATACTTAAAATCAGGAATATTATGGCAGTGAAGTTAATATGTTCACATTTAATGAATTAATCAATTGGAAAATATCAATGGCCTTGATCATGTTTTTTTTTATTTCACAATCAAAAATGTTAAATAATCTAAAACGAAATTCTAAAATATTGAGGAAATATAGGCCACTTGAATGCACACATTTTACAATTGCATCTTAAAATAAAGATATAATTATAATCAATTGGAGAATTTCAAAGGAAATGTTACAAATTTATGTTATAAAAAAATGTTCCTCCAAATAATTAAAACAACTTAATATGTACACATTCATGCCCACGGGGTTACAATTTCTGTACAATGAAAGTGCTAAAACAGGTGTTCAAGACCGGTGTTTGACATTACAAATGTGTGTGTGTGTGTGTGTGTGTGTGTGTGTGTGAGAGAGAGAGAGAGAGAGATACTCTGATGAAAAACATTAAAATCAAATTGGCATCAGGTCACTTTGGATTTTCGACAAAAAGTCTTTTAAACAGATTTTTTATTAGCAAATATTATATTCACGTTAACTTAAGTTACTGCAAACCTTGTGAATATAATTATGCATATTTGCAGATTGACGATGGTATTAATTAGGGCATTAAACCATTAAAATAAATTCCAATTCAGTAAATCAAAAGTTTGTTATTACAAAGCTTGACTGGACAAGTAGCTGAATATAATGTACATACATACTTTCATATTGAGAGAGAGAGAGAGAGAGAGAGAGAGAGAGAGAGATATTTATATAGTATAATAAAATTATACTTACATAATTAAATTAAACTTCAGTCTTTACAAGAGAGTACTACTAATATTTGTCTTGGTAATACTGTTGGCTAGGTCTTCTTTTAAACTTTAAAACCATCTTAGGTAAAGTTAATACCATCAAAACCTGTCCACTTAGTATTGGTTAGATGACAATAAGAAAAATCTTCATGAATAAGAAGGGGGTGGAGTGAGCACAGCCCTTTCTTATTCATGAAGATTTGCCTTATGTCATCTAACCAATTTAGACCACACTTTCAACATGACCCAACTGGGATGAAAACCATTAACCCAGCTGTTCATTCAAAAAGCTCACCTGTTTGAGAAAAAGTAGAGGAAGTTGTTTTTTTTAAGGTTGTAACAAATATAACTAAAAACCTAACTTTTGTGATGGTCGATATTCAAAATAAGTGACCAAGGTGTAGACTACATCCCTTTGATGATTTTAATTAATTTTGCATTCCTTTAGGCTGTTTTATTCAAATATAAGCATGTTTATCTATTTATCAAATCAACTAACAAATAAAATATTAATTATTGATATAATTAACAAATATGGTTTTGGGCACAGATGCACAACCGTAAAGTTAAAGCCACAATTTTGACTGGAGTGAAAAAAATCATTATAATTGAAAACTTTTACTTGACCAGAAAAGTGATTGAAAACCACCAAGCTCGAAAACACGCACATGTAATTCAGAAATTACACATGAATTACATGTGTCATTAAAAAACTCCTTATTTCAGTATAAATTTTCATGACGTCATTGTGAATATACTTTAAAAGTCATAGTGTATGAAAAAATAGGAAAATCCTAATTTTTTTAAATCTGAAAGAATTTGACAATATTAAAAAAGATATCAATTAAATTTTGTGAAAAAATGTCTTTATCAAAGGTATCAAAGGCATTTCCTAGTGATTCATTGGTATCTGTTGAATTTATCAGTGTACTGTATTTATGATTTTTTTTTTTTGTATATTTTCATTTAATCTTTTAATTGATAACATAATGTATTTTATTCCCTGTAAATAATTGATCAGAGTTACTTTAAGTTAGGACTTAGAATAATACCATCAAAGCATGCATGTACAAGCCATGCATAACGTTAGCGTCCATTTGTACTACTTGGTCCTAAATGCATCCTTGGGAAAAAGAAATGTGGAATTATGCCTTGTTTGTTGGCAAATGTGGTAAGAACAACAGTTTTTATGTTTGGGCATGGATTAGGATGTTTGTTTACCATTGGCCCATTGTTGGTCCAATGTTGTCAGACCAACAGTTATAATTCATATGTTGGCCCATTGTTGGCCCATTGTTGGCCCAATGTTGTCAGACCAACAGTTATAATCATATGTTGGCCCATTGTTGGTCCAATATTGTCAGACCAACATTTATAATCAAATGTTGGCCCATTGTTGGCCCAATGTTGTCAGACCAACAGTTATAATTCATATGTTGGCTTGGTGTTGTCAGACCAACTGTTATAATTCATAAGTTGGCCCATTGTTGGCCCAATGTTGTCAGACCAACAGTTATAATTCATATGTTGGCCCAATATTGTCAGACCAACAGTTATAATTCATATGTTGGCCCATTGTTGGCTTAGTGTTGTCAGACCAAATGTTATAATTCATATGTTGACCCATTGTTGCTTTAATGTTGTCAAGCTGTCAATTAGAATCTGTTGGTCCCATGTTGGCCAAATGATGTTTAACCGACAATTACTACTCGTATATCGGGCCAATGTTTGTTCAATGTTGTTTAACCAACTATTGGAAATTCTATGTTGGTCTAATATTGGCCCAATGTTGTCACACCAATAGTTAGAATTCCTATGTTGGTTCAATGGTGGTCCAATGTTGTTTAACCAACAGTTAGAATACCTATGTTGGTCCAACGTTGGCCCAATGTTGTTTAACTAACTGTTAGAATTCCTATGTTGGTCTAATGTTGGCTCAATGTTGTTTAACCAACAGTTAAAATACCTATGTTGGTCCAATGTTGGCCCAATGCTGTTTAATTAACAGTTAGAATACCCATGTTGGTCCAATGTTGGCTCAATGTTGTTTAACCAACAGTTAAAATAACTATGTTGGTCCAATGTTGGCCCAATGTTGTTTAATTAACAGTTTGAATACCTATGTTGGTCAATGTTGGCCCAGTGTTGTTTAACCAACCGTTAGAAATCCTATGTTGGTCCAATGTTGGCCCAACATTGTTTAGCCAACGCCAACCATACAACAATATGCCAACGTTGGCCCAACGTTAGTCTGCTATCTGGGTTCTCTGGTGTCACATTGAGCTGGTAAGGTTTTTTTTCTTTTCTAGAGCACCTCATCTGAAATTTTATATGACAGCAACATATCTTTAAATATTGTTGAGACAAGTGTTAACAAATGTCTGGTTTTCATTCTTTTTTAAATTTTATTATTATTATTTTTTCCAGTTTTTGAGTGTCTTTTCATTCTCCATGTTTTTGCACCATATAAAAGGGCTGGTATTTTATATTTGAGTTGAACATTCAGATTTTGTTCACAATGAGAATGGATTTCAAAGTGTCCTTTTAAATCCTGTTCTGGCTGTTCCTATTCTTGCCTTGATGTCCCGTTATGTTCCTCCTTCAGCATCAACTTGTGACATGCTCCCCGGAAACAAAACTTGCTGATCTTTTCAATTCGTTCTCTACATAGTTGTATACTGTCTTACTTAGTATTGATGGTCAATAATTTTGATTTGTTAGAGTTGATCCTCGGTCAAGTTTTACTTAATTTGTAGAGACCCCTTTAAAATTTCCCTACTTGGAACCCCACTGCCAAGATTTTTGTAAATTTGACACGTTTTATCATAAGGATGCTACATCAAGCCATCTAAAGTCTAGTTCTTAGAGAAAATATCATCTTTTGGTCTTTTCTTTCATTAACACGTATTTCATAATGTATTTTATAGTGTTCTTGGTTGAGGCCCCTGTGTTGGCTATTGTTTTGTTGTTGTTTGTTTTTTTTATAGATTTTTTTCTATTTTAAAATACACATATTCCTCCTTTAAACTATGCTTGTCACAATAAGTATAACATCTGTTGAGCCAGAGAAGGCAGAATTTTATTTATCTGATGAAATTCTGAAGTCACTGATTTTAATGGAGGTGATCATGGTCATCACAATATTGATGAAAAGCATGATGTATCTATATCCAAAATTTCCCTGTATAAATTTAACATCGCTTGTTCCTTTCACTCTCAATTTTATTACAAAGGTAGCGGGGTAAGAGGTGCTTACCTTCTAGAGCACCCAACCTTACTTCCCTGGTTCATGTGTTGACCTTTACCTTTAAGATATGACCTTGGTTCAAGGCCATCAATTCACCCTTGAACCTTGGTGATTTGTGTAGTAATGGAACAACCCCCATAAATGTCAAATAAAAATCCAAACTTCTTGGCTTGGTATATTTCAAGCACAATCTAACAGAAAAAGAAAAAATATATCAACCAGGACTCAAACCCAGAACCTTCTCAATACCAGCAGGATGCTCTCCTGATTCAGTTACATTGTCATCTATCAAATCCGGTCTGCCACATTCCTCCCTTCCTTTTCTTTCAATTCAAATACTTTGAATTAAAACCACCAGGTTCCATCTAGGGCCAGCATGTTGATCAGCAATTTCTCAGGGTATGATGAGCCATGAAACTTAACATGGAAGGGAAAATACTGCTGCTAAAACCAGGGCTCAAACCCAAAACCTTCTCAAAACTATCAGGATGCTGTTACTACTGAGCTGCCCTACCACATCAGTCCACAACACCTAGTTAGCTATAGTAAGTACTGTATGAAATTTCAAGCAGGTTAAATCTCACTTGGGACTGATCCTAGCCCGAGTGTTTGTCAAATCACTTCTAGAAGGAACAATGACTTTTTCCAATACTCTGATGAGAGCTAACTAATGCATGTCGGGTCCTTTAGAAGGATGCTCAAGTCACGACAGGCATGGTACATCATTTAAGAACCCTCCCTGCATATTGACCTGAGCGCATTGGAAAGGCAAAATTTGCTGCCATTTCAACTATAGCACCTGGTGATGTCTCCATATAAGTGAAATATTCTTGACTAGGACATAAAATCCCATTTAATCAATCAATTCTTATGCAAGGGAAAAAATCTTGACATGGAAGTTGAACACCATAACAACCCACCCATCCACTTTTAACTTGTAGCTGTTGGTTACATGAATAATCTGCATTAGCTCACCCACAACAACATTGCTAACAACATCTAAATTACATATTATACCAGTTTTAATTTTACAGCACTAGACGGCCGTTTCGGAATACAATTCCTCATCAGTAAATCTTTAGTCATGTTTACTACAGTTAGTCTGTACATGATATTTTGGCATAGTGTTTATAAATATGAAAGAGTCTATATAATGTTAATAGGATAAACACAATGATGTATATATATTAACTTTTAAGGTGGTGGTTTTGACAAATGAACACATAAAGATGTGAATGTGTGCACAATGTGTTCCCAGAATGCCTACTCACATAAAACAAAAAAAACCTTATTGTGTAAATTAGACTTGCTCATATTTATAAACACTTTCCCGCCAGGTTGTGGACGGTCTATAATTAACAAATTTAAACAAACAACAACAATACAAGGTGTTTCTAGAAGCCAAATTTATTGAGAAAAACACTTAATTAATAGAATTTATAAGTAACAACAAAGGTTATATATGACATGCCATAATAAAAGGTACAACTGAACATTTTTGTAAACTCAACCTAAAGGTACACTTTTCCATCTTTTGTTTACATTGTTTATCATGTTTGTTTGGTTTTTTTCCTCAAATCAACAATAAATTTACTTGAGATAAGTATTTCCTGACAAAGACAAAAATGAAACTGCTTTTATTTCTTTGATATCACTTGCCATTTAATCATTACAGATTCTCAGAATCTGACAAAAATGTAAACAGCTGACAAAATTGTAAACATAGTTAATGCCCTTTGTTTAACATCAAATGGCACTTTTGACATTTTCCAAACATAATAAAAATTTATGAACATTTATTTGTTTTAGTATAAAAATCTTATATTTTATTGCATTTATTAATTTAAAAAAAAGTTTAACTGTATCTTTTGTCATGGCACGTTACATAATATACACCCAATACATGCTGGTAGATCACAGAAATTTTAAACATCATTATTGTTATGCATAAACACAAAAAATCTTTTTAGAATTCGATATAAAATTTACCCCAATAAATTGCTTGATTACATTAAACATGTGTATTTGTATAGGCAAACAACATTGACCTGTCTGTTTGACCTTTCATTAGGAATATTCATACAGGAAGAACCAGCTGATACATAGGTAGTATAATCGTATATCATATATGTATATATATATTGTATAAAAGTGTCTCATAAGCCAATATATTTTGGCTGGATATTAATCTGTGATATATTGTTTAATTGTGTTCATTTTATGCTGATTGATATGTGCCACTATAATAAACTATTTTATTATTATTATTATTATTATTATTATTTATTTATTTATTTATTTATTTGTATTAGAATTCACAGTTAAGACAAAACAATACAAGTGTTTATTCTTTGAAATTATGTAGACAAAATAAACACTTTGTTTTCCTATACATACATGTACTTTTCCATAATAAATATTTAAATTAAAGGTAAAGAGGACAAGTCAATGTTGTTTGCCTATATAACATATGTATGTTTTCTTCTTCATGAAAACATAAAAGAAATTTGAAATCTGATCACATGTTGAATGGCTATTCTACATTGATACATGAACCTGTATATAGGTTGTTGGGGGGGGGGCAGAGTATACAGTACACAATTGTCATGTCATTTAAAAAATTTATTTTACAAAATTTAAATTTTTTTTAATTTGAAATTTTAAATCATTCTAAGAACAGACTTAAAAATTTTTACAAGCGAAGTCAAGTTGCTTAAATTTTACAATATAGGAATAATAAATATATAAATAAATAATTTATATAAACATGTAAACTTGTACATTAATAAATGTTTTAATCAATTAACTGTAATAATTACTGCATCACACACACACTTCAAAAAAGAATATTGTCTTTATATTAATGTACAAATAAATTAATGATTTGTCAAACTCAATTGTAATATTCATTTTACAATATTTGATGATAATTTCTGATTTAAAGTAAATTTAATGTAACTTTTTCATCATTTCACACCTAATAATAATTTTTAAAAACAAAATAAATTAATTTAGTTCATCTGCTTCATCGCTGTAATACATTTGAAATTTCAAGGTAAAGTAAGATGTTTATGTAGTGGTATAAGTAGTAGTAGTAGTATAATAATTTATTAAAGTGTCACATACCAACATACAGATATCACACATAAGAATAAATATTATGTACATTATGTAACAAAATATATATTAAAATGTATGGTACCCTGCCTATAAAGACATACAAGACACTGTCAAAATAGCTATATACAATAAAAATCACAACGATCACAGTATCGTTCATTTTTTTAAAACTGAAAACTGTAGACTAAATTAACTAAAGTGAAATATTAATAACATGAAAGGTAGTCTAATATAATTAGACATAAATTTGATAATAATAATAATATAATCAAAATTATTTTTTTATTATCCATATTTTGAATTTGTGAAAGAAGACAGAACTTTTAAATATAATTAGCAAATTATTAATTAAAAAAGTATCTAAATTAAATTACCAATAAATAAAACAAGAGGCCCATGGGCCTTAACGCTCACCTGTGACCTTGACCTTTGAACCCATAACCTTCATTCATATATCAAAATGATCACTAGGCCAATACCTACAATATTCTAGCATACATGCCTATACAAAATATTTATAGTTTTCAAGATAATTAACCAATTCAGTATTAATTTGCACCTGTGACCTTGACCTTTGAACTCATGACCTTTATTCATATATCAAAATTATCATTAGACCAATACCTACAATATTCCAATGTATATGCCTATACAAGGAAGTTATAGTTTTTGAGATAATCAACCATTTCAGTTCTTGCTTGCATCTGTGACCTTGACCTTTGAACCCATGACCTTTATTAATATATCAAAATGACCATTGTGCCATTACTTACAATATTCTAATATGTATGCCTTTACAAAAAGTTAATAGTTTTGCAGATAATCAACTATAACGGAAATAGTTGTTTATATTTGACCTTGACCTTTGAACCATGACCTTGATCTATGTATCAAAATGATCGTCATGTCAATACCTAAAATTAACTGAAAATCCCATGCTATTTTTAGTAACGGCGGCCATCTTGTTGGGCGTGGCCAAACCCCGAACACAATTTTGAAAGGCTGTTACCCAGGAATGATAATAACCAAGTTTCATCAAATTTGGCCTAGTAGTTTTGGAGGAGAAGATTAAAATGTAAAGTTTACACACGACGGACGACTCACGACGAACGGTGATAGATTGCAATAGCTCATCTAGCCTTTGCTCTGGTGAGCTAAAAAGTGCAGACGACTAAAACATACAATAACTTTTATTATTTTTTTTTTGTCTTTTTTTTTTTTTTTTTGAAAATTCATGTCTACATATGACTTTTCTATGTTATGTTCATAATTTCCTTTTTTTTTATTTTCCTCTAATTATTTCTTTCTCTCTCTAGTTTTTTCTTAGTCTGATTACAGAATCCACATGTTTTTCATTACAGAGTTAGCTATGATCTATTAATTCAAATGAAGCAAGTATGATGCCTGTAGTGTCACTTGGCATACATTTGGAATTTCAAGGTAAAAAGGTAGGATTTTTATGTATGCTAAGTGAGACTGGAACTTGGTTGTGGACCATGGAGAGAACAATAGAAATTAATTACAGGTAAACTAAAGTCTGCTTCAGAATAAAATGACATTAATGCAAATCATACAAGCACCACACAACCAATTTAACAAGAATTAAATGTGTTCAATTCTATTTTAATCTGAATACTGAAAACTGTTGAAGATGTTAGCCAATATCTTTATAAAATTTTTATAATAATAATATAATCAAAATTATTTTTTTAACATTCACATTTTCAAATTGTGAAAAAAAGATAGCAGGTTATTAATTAAAAAGACCTAAATTCATTTACCAATAAATAAAAAAATACTTTAAACAGACAATAATAATTTTTCACAAAGTCCATAAATCTCATTACAGAAGGGAATTTTTAATGGCAGAAAAACAAAACTAAGAGATTTTTTAAAATAAAGAACAAAAGTGAACATCGTTATTATCATTACATTTCTCTTAGAAATTTAAACTGCTTGAAATCCTTGTGTAATTGATTAAATTAAAACTTGACCATACCGTTAATAAAACAAATTAATTTATTTTTATGTATTTATTCCTTTATTTATTTATTTATTCTAATTTTCTATATTTATTTTAATTTTCTTTATTTATTTTTTTACCGATTTTTATTTCTTTACTGGTTTTTATTAATGCGTTTACCTATTTATTTATTTATTTATTTATATTTTTATTCACAAGTTTTTATTTATTGTAATTACTAGTTTTTATTAATTAACTGATTAAATTCTTTATATTTCTTATTTATTTATTTTTTTACTGGTTTTTATTTATTATGAATGAATGAATTAATTACTTTATTGAAAAAGCTGAGAATATTTTTTTTAAATATTGAAAATATGAAAAATATATTCAGCTTCTTATGAAACAAGTGAAATTTCAAGTCTATTGAAGTTATATCAAGTAAGATATCCAAGTTTGAATCACACCACCAATTCAAAACATGTTTTTTTCTCAATGAATATGTGATCGATTTATTTATTTTTAATTTTTTAAAATGAATGAATAGATTTATTTATTTATTTATTTATCATTAATTAACTGATTACTATTTTGTATTGATATTCTTTAATTGTTATTTTTTGTTGCTTTTTTTTTTTAAAAAAAAAAGACAAAACTTTTACTATGATGATAATTATGCATATTTAGGAAAATGGACTATAGCCAGGTGTACATGTCCCAGGTAAAATGTGGTGATTTTGAAATGTATGCTAAGTGAGACTATGGTTTTTTTAAAATGTATGCTAAGTGAGACTAAACCGTATGATGCAGCATCAGCATAGTGACAGCCTTCTGTCCATTCCTGAATCTATCCATTCAATTACCTCAAACACTAGTCAATGTTTCCATATTTTTTACACACGGTTTTCAACCTGCTGCTAGTTGCGTCACCTTTGTCTAATTTGTAGATTGGATTTTCTGAAGTAGTTGTACAGTTTAAAAACATTTGGATGTGCATGCATAGTTTGTTAACTTTACTGTGCAATCCCTCAACGTTGTTACTTGTTCGCTCAATCATTCATGTTTGTCAAACTTCTTTCACAGATTCAGCTGCTGGCCTTCAACCCATGGTCATTGTCCTTAATTAAATCTCACTATATGAGGAAACTAAAATATTTTTTAGAAATGAAGAACAAAAGTAGATATCATTATTATTATGCCATTCTCACAGAAATTACTAGCATTCTCCATGAATTTTATTAAAATTTTATTTTTAATAAAACTTGAAAACATTTTTTTTATTTATTTATTTCTCTTTTTTTATTTTTATTTATTTATTTATTTATTAATTAATTGGTTGATTTATTTATTTTTAATTATTTGTTTTTTATCTATTCATTTATTTTTTAATTTATTTACTGATTTTTATGTCTGTTAGCTTATATTTATTTATTTATTTATTTATTTACAAGTTTTTATTTATCATATTTACTAGTTTTTATCAATTAACTAATTATATTATATTTTTTATATTTTCTAATTATTATTTTTTTTTTTTAAAAAACTAAGACTTGAATATAAGTATTTTTTTAAAATAAAAAATGTTCTTATGATATACATATTTAGGAAATAGACTATAGCCAGGTGTACATGTCTCTGGTAAAATCTGGTGATTTTAAAATGTATGCTAAGTGAGACTAAACCGCTTCATCTAATATTCACTTTACATCCAATAATTGTTAAAACAAATTAAATTTAGTTCATATATTTTATCTGTAAATTTATTTCAACCCAGCAACAAAACGTCAAAGCTAAAAACTAAATAAACAAAGCAAATAGAGAAAAAAAGCAATTGTTTTTATACAGCAACACTTTTTATTCACACTAATAGACTAAGGGTAATTTGTTAGGAAATTGTTTCATTTACAGACCCAATAAACTCTAATAGTAAAATTTAAGCTGATAAATTGTTTAAACTTTTGTCATCACAAATTGCAATTTTTTTTACAAGACCCACCCCTCAAACTAAAAAAAGAAAGAAAGTAACACTGAATATTTTCTGTTTTTTTTCTGCCAAGAAATTCAAATCAATTTAATTTTATTCACCAAAGGAGATACCAGTATTAGTCTCTTAGTCTATTTGTTCCAAAGTAAATAAAATCCATAAATGATTTCAAGTTTGGTTCATATTCACTATTGTAAAATTTCTGGTGAAAATCTCCCAAAATTTCGGATTTGTTTTTCATTTATTATTGCAGTCCAGAAATTTTTATAGCTGTTAGACAGATGATGTTTTAATTAACGCTAAGCCAAAAAAATGTTATAACAATGTTTTACTACATAATGCATGTACACTGAATTAAAATAAAGCATATTCTATAAATAAAGATCCCCCACTACTAAATTTGCACTTTCATTCAAAGGGCCAAAACTTCAAGGACAAGAGGCCCAATAGGGCCTGTACCGCTCACCTGGGCCGTTAACAGCACAAAAACACAATAAATACTACATTTAAGAAGCAGTAACTCTGATGTGGATATTTAGATATTTATGAAACTTGCTACTCGCATCTGCGACCTTGACCTTCCAACCAATGACCATATTCTATTTATCAAAATGATGATTGCATCAATACCAACAATATTCTAATATACATGCCTATACAAAAAGTTCATAGTTTTCGAGATAATGAATCTTTTTGGTATTGTTTTGCAACCGTGACCTTGACATTTGGACCCATGACCTTTTTCTATACATCAAAAAGATTGTTGTATCAATACCTACAATATTCTAATATAAATGTCTATACAAAAAGTTTATAGTTTTCGAGATAATAAATGATTTTGGTATTGTTTTGCTAATGTGACCTTGACCTTTGGACCCATGACCTTTTTTTTATATCAAAATGATCGTTGTATCAATATCTACAACAATCTAATATACATGCCTATACAAAAAGTTAATAGTTTTCAAGATAATGAACCATTTCAGTATTCTTTCGCATCTGTGAACTTGACCTTTAGACCAATGACCTAAATCTATATATCAAAGTGATTGTTACATCAAAACTAACAACATTCCAATATACATGCCTATACAAAAGTTTATAGTTTTCAAGATAATTTACGATTTTGGTATTGTTTTGCTACTGTGACCTTGAACTTTGGAACCATGACCTTTTTCTATACATCAAAATGATCGTTGTATCAATACCTACAACATTCAAATATACATGCCTATACAAAAAGCTTATAGTTTTAAAGATATTGAACCATTTCAGTATTCTTTTGTATCTGTGACCTTGACCTTTAAAACAATGACCTAAATCTATATATCAAAATGATCGTTACATCTAAACCAACAACATTCCAATATATAGAGGATCTTGCATGAGTGTTTATGTAATATTGAATTTATTAACGAGTTGAATAATTTTTATGCAACGAGCCTTGGCGAGTTGCATACAAACTTTATTCAACGAGTTTAATAAATTCAATATTGCATAAACACGAATGCAAGATTCTATTTATTATATAATCCCTAAAAACGGGTTTTTTCGTAGATTTAAAACTTGTCTTCTCATTATAAGAAAACAGCTGATTGACCGAAACACAAGTTCACGTAACTGTGTACATGCGCCAAAAGTAATCCTGCTGAAATATTATAAGTAACAATAGTCTGTCCGCAGGATACAAAAACAAACAAACATTTTCAATTTCAAATACAATGTATCTTCTTTTTAGAAGAAAAGTACAAAAGTATCAGCTTAAATTAAACCAACAAACAGTGTCAAATGAAACAAACATCTGTGAACTAGGTCAATCGTGTGACGTCACTCTGGAATGACTTGTATGCTTTTATGACGTCACACTCATTCATACGATTTTTATTGTATGACCGTATTACATGGATTATTGAGTAGATTATATAATAAACATGTTTATACAAAAAGTTTATAGTTTTCAAGATAATTAACAATTTTGGTATTGTTTTGCTGCTGTGACCTTGACCTTTGGACCCATGACCTTTTTCTATGCATCAAAATGATCGTTGTATCTATACCTACAACATTCTAATATATATGCCTCTACAAAAAGTTAATAGTTTTCAAGATAATGAACCATTTCAGTTTTTCTTTCGCATCTGTGACCTTGACCTTTGCACCAATGACCTAAATCTATATATCAATAATCATTACATCAATACCAACAATATTCTAATATACATGCCTATATAAAAAGTTATAGTTTTCGAGATAATAAATCATATTAGAAAGGTAAAAAATTAGGTCATGACCTTCATAATTGACCTTGACAACATTTTGAAGGTAATTACAAGAATATGTCAAAACTGAAACCCCATTTCATTATCTGGTCATATAGTCAAGTTATAACAATTTAAAAATATTTTACGATTTTTGCAAATTTAAACGCAAAAACGCGTAACCTATTTTTAAACCAAATTTCATGAAATGAAACAAACTTAAAGGTTAAGACTATGTAGAATCCAAATATCACATCAGTTTTTGCCTCCAATGAGTGGTTCAAGAGAAAAGATTTTTTTTAGGTTTTGTCTATTTTTAGTAACAGCGGCCATCTTGGATATTCGATCGTCATGATTTGAACAAACTATATTTAGACTCTGTCAGGACCTTCCATGGCAAATTTGGTTTCATTTGGCCCAGTAGTTTCGGAGAAGAAGTTAAAGTTTACTGACGCACGCACGGACGCACGCACGCCTCGCCATGCCATAAGCTCACATGGCCTTTGGCCAGGTGAGCTAAAAATGAGCAAACCAACTTGGTAATCTATTTCCTATTAATGTTGATGCTTTGCACCAATATCTATATTTCTGAAAAGACGCTAGTTGAAGGACGGAAGTTCAAATGTATACCCCCTTTCTTCTAAAGGCAGAATTTCTTACTGGATTTCAGGAAAAATTGAAATAAAAAATAAAGTAAAATATTTAATTTACATATAAATATAAAATTGAAAACAAATGTATCATGAAATCACATTACAGACATAAATATAAACTATAATATTCAGTAACACACAAAGTACACTAGATTTCATACACTAGTATATATTTGCATAATTAAACACAACCATATTAAATCATATAGTGTGTGTGTGTGTGTGTGTGAGAGAGGAGAGAGAGAGAGAGAGAGAGAGGTCAAGATCGTGAATTCACAAACAAAATATAAAATCATAATGAGAGAGAGAGAGAGAAAGATATCTGAGAGCTAAAGAGATCATGATCATATAAAATTTTTAAAAAAAATAAATAAATAGCAAACAAACATTTTAATGACATTTATAATGATAATTTAAGGATATTTACATAAAACTTGTAGCAAAATATTTCAACAAACTACAATACAAGCATACTGTCCACAAAGAATAACACACATAGTCAATCCGATGTCTAGTCAATCTTTATCAGTCAAATCTATAGATGGAAATACACATTTGGCTAAATCTGAATCTACACGATTTATACAGTCATATATTTCCACTATTTTTAAAGCCTGCTCCACAAGTAAACACGGGGGAAATGTAGACCTATCAAGCTGGTCTTTTCGCCACTTGTAGAACTGGGAAGGGTACCCTCTAAGGAACATGGAGGTAACTACTACTGATCCGTCTTCATTCATGTGTAATCCTGGGCAACCAGAGGCACCATGTCTTAGTTCTGTCAAGATTGGCACCTTTTCTTTGTCAAGTACTGTGTGCTTATACACCATGCTTACATCATTATCAATATAGGGCTCATCCATATCATATCCCTCTTTACAATGTTTAGTAGCTTGGTGTACCACCTCCTCTGTCACATTTAAAATCTTAACCCTATAATCTATCTTCATACAGGTATCTTGGTAACTATGCAAAAAGTATGGCATGTCCTCTCTGACTCGACAAAAATCCTGAAATGGTTCGGGAAACTCATCACCTTCAAGTTCCAGTAAAACATGGTCCAGCTCAAGGCAACCATTATGAATTACCGGTTTAAATTTGTACCAATGATTATCTTTCTCCCAATCTGGAAAACAAACCCTGATGCTTGTGTGACTTAACTCATCTAAGTTGTTATGAGTTGGATATTTTTTCTGTTGGAAGTACAGTTCATAGAAAACATGGTAAGCTGTCATCACAAAACCCTTCTGCTTCAGTCCAACTCGGAAACATGTTCCAATTTGCAAACCATTCCTCTGGATGTATCCAACTGATTGTTTATGCCTCTTTAGGTAAGCCTTGTGTTCTTTCTCAGTAATCTTGCACACACTGTCATTATGCTTGTGGAATGCTGACCATGGCTCACACTGGCATTTCTCTCCCAACCTCTGCAATGAAAAACAAGAGCATATACATGTTGTACAATTAAAAGAAATCATCTCTATATTAATGATGGGGAAAAGGTTTTAAAGTTTCTTCCAAAATTCACGATCTCTAGTTTAAACATTTTAATCTTCTACAAACTAGGATTTATTTACCAATATGTAACTTAAATGGGGAAGAAAAAACAACAATCCCATCAACAACACAGCATATCCCAAATTAACAATTGAAAATTAATGGTTGTTTCAGAGAGGGAAAAAACCCTTTCAAATGTGATATAGTGACCACTGGTTACGTTAAAGGGTGGCCTTCCAAAAGGAGTAAATTTGCTCACAAACAAGTCAATGCAAGAGAAATGTGGTCAGGACAAAGGGGTGGTTATTCAAATGAGGGGTGACCTAAGAGGGGTTTACTATATATAGCAAAACATTTGGCCTCTACCTGACACTGGGAATATCAATACAACAGGGACCGTAACTCTGCTAAAAGTTGACAGAAAATGTAAAGGTGGTACATTTATAGGTAGAATACTGTAGATTGAAAAATTTTGGCGTCATCTAATTTTCGTGTGAACACACTTTAATATTAAATGACGTCTTTTAATTTTCGCGTGATTGTGACTCTGTAGTTATACTTTCAATTACTGCTTATTTTTCGCGACTCGTTTCACTCGTAAAACGATCACGAAAATTTCCCAATTTACAAAAAAAGAAGTAGATTTTTAACAAAAGATTAAAAACATGTACATAAAACCTTCATTTAAATCTAGGTATATAGACCTATCAAAAACTTTATGGTTTTATAATTATAAATTTGGTAGTTTAAGTAATTTTATGTGTCAATTACCAATGACTTTTGACCTTTAAATTTTGTGAAAATAATCAAGAAATTAACCTCAATTCAAATTCTTATCTGGTTAAATGTTGTAGTTTAAGTAACATCAGCCATCTTGGAAGCATAATTGGGTTGATGAGCAATCAATATAAATTGCATTAATTGTTACAACTTTTAAATGCACATGTTTATACTAATATTTAACGTTTTAGAAGAAACTGTCAGGTCAAATAATTCTATGGGTCAATGAACTCCAACCTCTGACCCAATGACCTTGAAATTTAGCACAAAATATGAATGGTGCTACTGTTGTTCCATGTAACTTAGATAGTCGATTTATCTTTAATATAAAATCAAGTATTGTAATATTTGTACTTATTTTGATTTTCATGTAAATAAAATTATATCACCTATCAAACCTATGAGGTTTGCTGACTTGAACTTGAATTACAAAGCAGGTATATACCGAAACTTTTGTCTTTTTCATAACAGAGAAAAACCAATGTGTTGTATATATACCTAAATATACCTCAGTGAGGTGTATATCACACCTGGTTGACCTGCATACTCATTATTATCACATGGGTAAAACAAGGTTGTCTTTCAGGTGTGCGGTTTGGGTTTTACTTATACTCATATATATGTATAATAATTACCCTCCATGCAACGCTCTAAATTTGCATACGAGGCACGGATAACGAGAGGGCATATATGCAGTGTTTGAAAAACAACTAATTTTCAGTATGTAGAGCAAAACCAGAGGGCTGTAGAACGCCAATGTTTTGACATTTAATTGGGCTTTTATATTTTAGATTCAAAATGTATAACATTGAATATAAATCATTAAACATAAAAGCTTAATTGATAAAAAAGCGACTATCTAAGTTCCCTGGAACAATAGTAGTCATAACTAACTCATTATAAACCACTACAGTAAAGTTGAAGTATTTACTCAAGGGACATAACTCTACTAAACCTCAACAAAAATGGTCTTTGAGAAGATCATGATATGTACCAACATTGAAATGGGTTGGGAATTGTAGGCTGTAGACGGTAACAATGTAGTGTAAGGTCAGACATTTTACATCAAGGGCCATAACTGACTGACAGAATTATAATTAACAAACTCATTTTAGATGATTTCAATCTATATCTACAGAACAAATTTGGTTCAAATTGGTGAGAAGTGTAGGCGATAGAATAGTAATGAGAAATTGTTTACATCTGCTCATATTTGCCAAACCAAGGTATTCTGTTCATATCTGCATGATCTGAGACTAGGAATAAGTTTGGGAAAATTTTGATTGTAAGTTTCACAAAATCAGTCATAAAGACAAATCATGGATATATTGTAGAATACTCGTGTTTGATTTTTTAAACCTATTGTTTCTTTCTCACTTTTTCTGGGCGGCTAAAGATCTTGATGATAAGAAGCCATTTTTTAACAAATGTACAACACTGAATCCCTATTTTGCGCTCTTAGACAGCATTACACATTTCCCTTCCCTCAAAGTGAATTACTGTATTTCAACAAATTCAGTGCACATGGAAAATGCAAGAAGTCATATTTTTCAACAAACTCACAAAAAAATTGTCAAAACTTAATACAAAATATACTGACCTAATAGGAAAAAAAAATTTTCCGTGAAAAAGAGAAATTAATTCTGTATATAGAGCAATTTTTTTTAACTTTTTAACAAAATAAAAAAATATGACTATGTCAAAATTATGTCTTCTTACTTTGTACAACTATAAACGTTATGTCATAATTGGAATAGTCATGATGATCGCACCTGGAAAACAAGAGGCCAATCGGCCTGATACGCTCACCTGATAACTAATGGCTAGCTGATAGATTTAAAGAAACATAAATACTAAACCCCAATGACTTTTTTCTTTACATCATAATGACCGTTGTATCAAAACCTACAACATTCTATTATACATGCCTAAACAAAAAGTTTATAGTTTTTGAGATAATTAACCATTTCGGTATTGTTTCCCATCTGTGACCTTGACCTTTGAACCCATGACCTTTATTTTTATACATTTTTTTATACATAAAAATGATCGTTGTATCAATACCTACAATATTCTGATATACACGCCTATACAAAAAGTTTATAGTTTTCAAGATAATTAACCATTTCGGAATTGTTTCGTATCTGTGACCTTGACCTTTGAACCCATGACCTTTTTCTATACATCAAAATGATTGTTGTATCAATACGTACAACACTCTAATATATATGCCTATACCAAAAGTTTATAGTTTTCGAGATAATTAACCATTTCGGTATTGTTTCGCATCTGTGACCTTGACCTTTGAAACCATGACCTTTTTCTATACATCAAAATGATTGTTGTATCAATACGTACAACACTCTAATATATATACCTATACCAAAAGTTTATAGTTTTCGAGATAATTAACCATTTCGGTATTGTTTCGCATCTGTGACCTTGAGCTTTGAAACCATGACCTTTTTCTATACATCAAAATGATTGTTGTATCAATACGTACAACATACTAATATACGTGCCTATACAAAAAATTTATAGTTTTCGAGATAATTAACCATTTCGGTATTGTTTCGCATCTGTGACCTTGACCTTTGAACCCATGACCTTTTTCTATTCATCAAAATGATCGTTGTATCATTACCTACAACATTCTGATATACATGCATATACCAAAAGTTTATAGTTTTCGAGATAATTAACCATTTCGGTATTGTTTCGCATCTGTGACCTTGAGCTTTGAAACCATGACCTTTTTCTATACATCAAAATGATTGTTGTATCAATACGTACAACACTCTAATATATATGCCCATACCGAAAGTTTATAGTTTTCGAGATAATTAACCATTTCGGTATTGTTTCGCATCTGTGACCTTGACCTTTGAACCATGACCTTTTTCTATACATCAAAATGATCGTTGTATCAATATGTACAACATTCTATTATACATGCCTATACAGAAAGTTTATAGTTTTCGAGATAATTAACCATTTCGGTATTGTTTCGCATCTGTGACCTTGACCTTTGAACCATGACCTTTTTCTATACATCAAAATGATCGTTGTATCAATACGTACAACATACTAATATACGTGCCTATACACAAAAT
The DNA here is from genome assembly GCA_021292105.1 of Anadara kagoshimensis. Lineage (NCBI taxonomy): Eukaryota > Metazoa > Mollusca > Bivalvia > Arcoida > Arcidae > Anadara > Anadara kagoshimensis. Next base: position 23,024,594 of record CM037874.1, read on the forward strand.
TTATAGTTTTCCAGATAATTAACCATTTCGGTATTGTTTCGCATCTGTGACCTTGACCTTTGAACCCATGACATTTTTCTATACATGAAAATGATCGTTGTATCAATACTTACAACATTATAATATACATGCCTATACAAAAAGTTTATAGTTTTCGAGATAATAATTATAATCAGAGGTAAAAAAAATTAGGTCACGACCTTCACAATTGACCTTGACCTCGTGTTGAAGATACTAACAAGAAGATGTCAAAACTGAAAACCCCATGTCATTATCTGGTCAAATAGTCAAGTTATAACAATTTGTAGCTATTTTACGATTTTTTCAAAATTAAACGCAAAAACGCGTAACCTATTTTTTATCCGAGTTTCACAAAATGAACAAACTATAGGCTTAAGACCCTAGAGAAGCCAAATATCACATCAGATTTTTTCTCCAATCAACACTTTCGGAGAAGAAGATTTTTTAAGATTTTTGCACCTCTAGGTCACCTTGACCTAGTTATGGTAGCCATGGCAACGCCACGAACAAATCTGAATTGCACCGGCCCATATATACTTCTCATCAAGTTTCATTGAAATCTGTCTTGTGGTTTCAGAGGAGATGTCGAAAATAGGTGTTAACGACGCACGCACGCACGCAAGCACACATGCACGCACACACACACACACACACACACACACGCCATACACACGCTGCGCAATGCCATAAGCTCACATGACCTTTTGGTCAGGCGAGCTAAAAACCCGAACAACAATGACCTACCTGACCCTAAATGCCCTGATGTAACTTTGAATGGGGCCCAATTGGTGTATAAACTTGATCAAATTAAAAAAAAATCGCAAAATTTCTCTATGTACAGGAAAACTGTAAATAATGTTTTTAATTAAAAATATAATTTGGTTAGGTCAGTGCATTTTCAATGAATTTTATTGATAGTTTAATGAAAACATTTTCAATTAAAAGAAATAAATAATAAATATCATGTGCACTCAATTTGGAACCATCTCCAATTTCCAGAAATTACTGAATTTTTAGTCACAAGATTTGAGTGGCAATACGCTAATAGTACAGTTGTAATATAAACTTCAAAATCGTACTTGTGCCAAAATTTAATCTTACCTCATTATGGTGTTGTATTCCAAGTTGTTTAAAGGGAATACTTTCACTTCCTGCTGCAGGTCTACCACTGGGACACACTAAAAGATGAAATAGTTTATATTATGTCAGAACATGTTACCAATGGGATACACTCACATAAGCTATTTGTTAAAAGTTCTACCTTATTATTTAAATAACAGCTCTATATAAATTTTGTATTCATAAGTACTGTAGACACTATTCAAAAGAAATATATCATACAGTTTTGTATTCATATTAGGCATAAAAACATGAAAACATATAATGTACACTGATAGTTACTGTTTAACCTTTGACCTACCGGAATAATAGATTTATGTAAACAAAATCAATACACGTAAAATATTGCCAAATACTATAAATAGCAATCAATAAGGGGATTTCCACTCAAAAATCTTAATTCTATTTATAAGTACAGGTAAATATATACATGTATATTAAATATATTGCTAGTTCATGGTTTGGTTAATCGATGTCATGAATTCACTAAAGGGGCTTAACTCTGAGGACTGTTCAGTCTGATATGAACTGGAGTAACAGTAGATATTTAACAGATCAGAGGAATTTGAAAGAAACATAAATTTTCAATGAGGCCACTGTACATAGTCAACCAGGTCCCTGGAGTTTCACAATCATTCCTTAACTAAGATTTTTCTTAACTTAAATCTGACAAAATTTGATTTTATAATTTTGTTACTTTTTAAGATATTAAGAAATTTGAGGTGTCATTTTAAAGATCAATTCTAGCTTAAATATTTACATGTAGTTTTGTCAAAAATATTAATGAGTAGTTCCAAACAATGATTACAAAAATGTGCTATTTTTAGTAAAGGCAAATCTTAGTTAAGCAATAATTGAGAAACTGGGATGAGGGGGTCACAATAAGGAGTGAAGTAATGAAGTTTTATACACCCGAGTCAAGATTCTTTCACTCCTATCGTGGCGGTCAGTTCTAAGATGCAGTAGATAATCAGTGTCTAGAGAAAACAACTGTCTTTTGGTGAGTGAACTGACCAACTTTCACCATCAGTTGGGTATAAACCTAGGCGGTACCGAAGTCTGAGATGCCATGACCTGTAAGCTGGCCACAGGATAATAGAGCAACATTTCTCTCTCTCATCACAAACTCTAAACTGCACCTGTACCTATAGCTGGCGATGTCTCAATATAAGTGAAATATTCTTGAATGGGGCGTTAAACACCATTACTCAACTCAACTCTAAACTATAACATATATAGGGGTGCTGTACAAGAAGATTTCATTTTTCAATTTTTAATTTTATTTAAAAACCAAAGCCAATTTTGTGATACCAATTTACTATTACCACATTATTATAAACACACATGTACAAGTAATGATATAAGTAAATAGCAAAATCACATGACCAATCATGTGATTTCTATTTTTAAACAGATAACATACACTTTAGTCTTTTAAACTGATTACAATTGGGGATTTACAGTCAAATGAACTTCTTTCCTTTTCTGATTTGACATACATATATATGATATCAAATTTATAACCTTGACACACTTACACCGGTGATAATTGCCTATGTTTGTTTTTGTTCTCGTAATTTAAAATGATGTATCATGTTATATTTAGGGAGAAGGAGAAAGGGGGGGGGGGGGGGGGGGGGGTTAATCCTCATTTTGTTTAAAAGTTGAACTTATGTATAACCTATTGTGAACAATTTAGCACCAGTTGCGCTTAATGTAAACACAAAGAAAAAACTTAGTCTAATGCCCATTAATCAGTCCATTTCATCAAACTTGACTAAAGCCCCATTGATTACGGTACTCAGCTATTTTGTAGTGGTCTGCGTAGTCCAGTGGTACAGCACTGACCTATAGTGGGGAGGTCCCAGGTTCAATCTCTGATTGGACCCTGCATTTTTTCTTCTTCATGGTACATTTTAGTGGCCAGTGTGGCTCTAATAAGTGATGGACTGGCAATAAGGGACAAATAAAGTCCATCCGAGGGAATTTGTGTGAGATTTCCACTTGGGACCATAGAAAATTCAAACTAGCAGTTGTATGTAACTGGATCATTTGCTGTTAAGTCTGGGTTTTAATAAACTGCTGATTATCATTCACAATATTCCTGTTTCATGTTAATTTTACTTCCAAATCGGTGAAGTATTTAAAATCCACATGTGCTCATTTGTACACGACACTGTACGATTTATCTCCCTTTCACGAAAGTGAAATCTAATCAATAAACAGTTTTAAAATATGACACAATTACCTCAACATCAAAATACGTTATCATACCCTTCAAAATAAATTCAAATTACCGTAGATTTCATAAAGAATTAATTAAATCCACCTGCCATTGCTGTTTATTTCATAAAAAGTTATGATTTTACATCGTAGGACGCAAATTTCCTGGACTACTTTTATCGTAAACACGAGATCAGTTCCCAGATTGCAAAATTTTTTGGATGCATCCTTTCGCAATATTTTACTAGATTCCAAAATGTATTCCGAAAATTTATTCCAAATGTGCATATGTAACTAAGTGCATTACCCGTCTCAGAATACATATCTCATGATAAAACAGATATATTTCTTTCATGTTCATTTACCAGGCGCACTAATTCCATGCGTACTCATATCTTACAATTTCATAGGAAAGAAGCCTGATCTTGACAGAAAGCGATAGCAAAGTACGCTTTCACTGTCGCGAAACGCCATATAAAAATAACATGGGAGGAATGTAGTGGTCTGGGTAGCTCAGTGGTAGAGCACTTGCCTATAGTGTGGGATGTCCTGGGTACCATCCCTGGTCAGCCTGCATTTTTTTCTTCCTGTTACAATTTCACCAATCTTGACTAATGCCCCTTATTTATTCAGCTTTTTTACAATACTCGATTAATGCCCCTTTGATTACTTTGCTATTTCAACAATCTTGACGCTTATTACAATTCCAATATCTACTTTTAATTTGTTTTTGCCTCTCTTATTACTGCCAAACCCTCTATACTACCAAGGGGGACTTAGTGTGACCTACAGATTACAGTGACACTGACCAATAGGCATGGGGTAATGCTAATTTGTAATTTTAATGCCCTGTAATGCATTACATTTTCCCCAAGTAATGCATGTAATGTGTAATGCCCCAATTTTTGCATTACATGTAATTGTAATGTAATGCATTTTATAGACAAAAATGCATGTAATTTTAGCATTACATGGCACTACATAGCATTACTTCTCCCTATTTAATGTTATATATTGTTACTAATAAAATTCAGAGTTAGGAAGTACCTGCAAGTGACTTTTTTCCCCAGGTATGAAATTTGAAAATCGATGTCTAGAAAAGGTGTAATTTTGAACTGTTGTCAAACTAGCATAATTATCCTTCATTTAACCTTTATACACAATGATAAATAAGCTAGTATGCAACAGATCATTTTGAAATTCCAACAAATATAAAGGATGATTAAAGTGACCACCTACCTTTGACCTTATCATTCTGTGAACTATGGGGTCTTACAGAACCATCACAGTACTTCTGACCACTAAGAAACTGCATCTGTTCTTCTGATGGTAGTTATCTTCAGGCACTTCAGCCTATCCCTAAACTAACTTTCTCGATATAAGTGAAAACATCTTGATTGGGGTCTAGAACTCTATTATTCCACTCCACTCTGTATTACTAAAATCTGACCCACAAAGATGGAGACAAAAGAACAGACCAAGTTGTTACTGATTTTGGATATATATATATATAACTATTATACATGTACGTACCATTTTTATCCCGCGCACTATGTTCATTTGGTGTTTGATAATTGTCTGGTTTAAACCTTTCACCATCGTCTTGGGATTTCACTGGGGAAAAAAAATGAAAAAAAAATAATAATAATAATAAATAAACACAGGTACATCAAACATTTAACAGACATCCTATGTGTATTTAAAAAAACATGCAAGATCTAAACCAACCTGGACCCTTCCCAATTCTAGTTGGATGATCTACTTTCTGAGCTTAGTGAGCTACCCGAGATTGGAGACATAATATACATGCCAAGTCTACCGCAGTTCTGTAACAATTCTATCATTTCAAAAAATTTCAAAGATTTATATTTATCTCAACAGAACACCTTCAAAATGGAGAATTTTGTCCAGTTGACCTATCGATATTTAAAGTTTGTTCAGTTTAGACAGGTTTTTGATTTACTCAGGGTTCAGATTTCACAGGTTCCACTGCATTATCGACAAAAGGTAAGATAGAAGAGGACAGAGCTCTACTGTAAAAACCAATGGCAAGAAATAAGTTCATTTACAAAATACTCATAATGGACATAGTCATACTAAACTTAATGCTGGGATAAAAAAATGAACATGTTACCTTCTGCTATTTGGATTTCCTTGTTGGTAGTGGCATGGCTAATATTCCCATCTATTCCAGGAGAATGTGGATTATTCACTGTCATGGATTGAACATTCAAAGAGCCAGTATAATCCCTAAAACTTGCTTTAACGAACTGGCTGTTCAAAGAGCCAGTGTCATCATAGAAATTCACTTTTAAGCACTGGCTGTCCAAAGAGCCACCGTCATCACAGGATGCCACTTCTACGGAATGGCTGTCCAAAGATCCACTATCATCACAGGATGTCACTTCTGGGAAATGGCTGTCCAAAGAGCCACAATCATCACAGGATGCCACTTCTACAGAATGGCTGTCCAAAGAGCCACTGTTATCACAAGATGTCACTTCTATAGAATGGCTGTCATCTTCTGATGTTACTTCTATGCATTGGTTGTCCAAAGACCCAGTGTCACCAGGGGAGTTCACTTCTACGATGTCAGTGCCAGTGTTTATGGAGTCTCCAAGCACCTCCAATGTGGCATCATTTACAAAGCCACCATTACACTCTGTATCGGCCTCTGTGGCATTATTTTCTAATGATGAGGCACCATCAACTGGTTCAACTTCTACAACCCTAGATAGACTCAAATAAAATATGCCAAATTTGTTGGACAATGTTTTTTCTTCATCTGTCACATTGTCGGCCAACTCTTTTGGGTTACATTCTGGTGGCTTTGTACTCCCTCCGGCTGACATGGATTCTATAAGGTATTCGTTCATACCATCTCCAGGTTTATCAGAGCCTGTAGGTATTATGTTCAAGTCCTGTATCTCTCTGGACAATCTGTTACTTATAACAGATGTATTGAGATCATTTGAAAACTGATTGGCGGGTTGTTTAAGCCTTTTTTCATTACTATCACTGTTCTCCTTTCCTGAAAAAAAAAAACAATAAACTTTATTTACAAATATTTACAAATTTGGCATTTAAATTTGAATATATTGACCAGTAAGCTGTTTGTAAAACAGGGGGACAGCAAGGTGTGTGTATGTATATGTAAGATTGTAAATTATTTAAATATTTTAAATTAGTTTTTGTAGGATGTACGGCAGGTCAAGGATTCAAAATCCCCAAGGTCTGACGTGTTGGACCTTTTGATTTTACATTGGGTCTTGATAATAAATATTTGAAAAAGTCTGATGGACCTGCAGTTTTTTTTTCAGTATAAAATTGCTTTTTCTATAGTATATGATAACATTATTGGACATAGAACATTCACTATTCATATTGGACTTTAAAAACATCATGTGAGACCTGCTAAAAATATCATAAAGGTAAAAGGTATGAACCTTTCATCACAAAACATAATTTTGAAACCCTGCTAGTACAGAAAAGCCCAGTGGTCCTTAATCAGTGGATTTCTAACACTAGTTTGATAAATTCAGAAAATATAAAATGGACTTTTGTATAAGAGTAATACCATAGTGGCCTTATTTGCAGGTCCTGCAAATGTAACAAGAAACACTTTTTTTAAAAATATTTTGGTTAAATCTATAGATAAACACCCAAAATATGTGAATTATCTCCCTTTATATATAAAACATGTAACTGTGTTAAGAAATGTCTTTATTTGTCTTTCTGTTAGTATTTGTATACTATGCTCTTTTTGTTGTATGATTATAGCATGTTATGTGTCATTAAAAATAATAAAAATATAAAAAAAATCTATAGATAAAAATAAGTACAAACATTACTTTTTTTGTTATACATCAAAGTAAAATAAGGTCATAAATCTATATGATGTAAATGCACATTTAGGCCTAAAAACATCAGTGTGTTTCAACTTTGACTCTACATTTTTCTGCCTACCCTAAACTTTTACGACAATACTTTGACATCAATAAAGTTGACATTTGGTCAATGTAAAAATATTGATTAAAATGTCTACCTATCCACTCAAATTTCTGTAAGAGCGCTAGCAGAAACTCATATTTCTTTGGCTTTACAATTTTTATTGTCTTTACTGTCCTTTACCATTCACCTTTTTGAATCAAATATGACCCTCATCATCGTTCATGTCTTTTCCATTATAAAAATTAAACTTACCATCTACAAGTATGTCCTCAAAATTTGTACCCACTAACGTCTTTGACAACGGACATGGCATTGTATTATTAGACGTTGATTGTCTCTGTGGACAACCAGGGGAGTTGGTTTTCTCATCTGGTGGTCTAGTGTGTGGTTCTTTTAGTTTTTCTTCCTGTACATCTTTAGATACCTGCCTTGCATAACCAATATATCTTGATGCTGTTGGTCCAGGAGTTGCTCTTGTTCCTCTTGCCATTAATGATTTTGTTTATTAAATACTGCAATGATAAAATATCAATGATATAATTTATCAATCTAAAGTATATCTACTTGTATATATGTACAGCATAAATATCCTCTGGTTATCAGAAAATGACAAATCTTACTTTAGGAATACTAGGAAATTAAAAAAAAATAACGAAATTTTAATCTGGTTTCCAGAAAATATTTAAACTATTAGTAGCCAAATTTTAAAAATTTATGATAAACAAAGTGCTTTTTAAAGTAATTTTTCACAAATTTGCTAAAGAAAAGGTTAGTTTTTGAAAGAATTTCTTGAACATTAGTAGCCTGTGACGATTTTAGCTACCAAGATTGGAAACATAGTCATTGTACCACTCATAGGAAATGACTACAATAGACTTAAATAGTTATGTCAAAAAATAATTAATAAATACAAAGTCCTGAAGACAAATGTCATGAAATGATGATGGTCAGATTTTAGCATTAACATGTGGCCAAGTTGCAGATGTCATGAATGTTATAAAAACAAAAGTCTTACTGGTTTGAAGAATTCACATTACAGTTTGTCAAGTCTGTCTTTACTGATCTAAAACTGATTTATTAATAAAGGTAATAGATATAATGATATATATTATCTACCTTTATAAAAATTGTCACACATCATTTATCACTTTCAGATTAATGGAAATTTCCGCTACTATAAATAGTTTTCTGTCATGTAAAGGTAACATGTAACAGTATTCTTAAATCTGACATGTAACAGTTTTTAATTATATGAAATTGTCAAATATCCTTCTATTATCTAAGTTTCTATAGAATTAAAATTATTAGTACCCAAATTTCCAAAAATTGTGAAAATATAGTCCTTTTTTTAAGTTTTTTTCCACAAACTTGCCCAAAAAATGTTACTTTTTGAAAGAATTCTCAGAAATTTGTGGCCAATAGGTTTGGCTACCAGGAATGGAAACATGGTATTATTCTCAAGTTCCTGACTTTGTGGTAAGATCAAGTATAGAATTTTGTTTATACCAGATAATATTCAAAGGAAGCACACTAATGCATATACTTAAAGTCAAAGAGTACCTTTTCCATTCTTAGTTAGAACATTTTAAAATATATTTTAAATTGATAAAATACTAAAAATAACTGGAATTATTATTTTGACAGATTTCGCTATTCCCAAATTATTCTTTAAGCTATCTGTTTTTTTTTTCATGGCATGTAAAATAAGTCAAGATGAAAACTATGACCTAAGTCTTTATTTGAAACTTGTGGGCTAAGTAAATTGACCGTTACCTTTAACAATTTAGGCCATCGAAGGTCCACCAAAATTAATCCCTCCCAAACTGTTTTCTGTCACATAAAAATGATGATTTAGTCAAAAACATGATTATCAGCAATGACTTGAGCTCAGCTTATACAAACCAATCAACAGTACAGTACATGCACTTTTTTTCACTGTTATCTAATGCCTTGTAAAATGAAGTAAATTCTTCGTGCTAAACAAGAAATACATGACCACGTTTCCTTGGTATAATTAATACTACAGTAGTGTAATGTAAATGCTAGTTACAATGAAAAATTCTCTTCCCCCGACGCCGGAAATCAAACACAGATCACCTGTTTGTAAAGCGAGCACTCTACTGTTTCACCTAAAAGTAAATGTTACCCCATAGGTGAGACAGTATCGTAATGTCTCTTAACCTGTACATAGTACATGCTATACTATATGTAGCTATATCACTACTTTTACATCCCTCCCCTTTAGTCTTTGCCCCTTGAAGACGTATCCTAAAACATACATAGTACCATATATTATTTAAATTATATTTATAATTTTTATTGGGATCTTTCCTGGGGTTACACTTTGGTGGGTGCCCCCATTCAAAGGCAGGGTCCCAATTTGGGCACCATTTGTAACGTAAATGCTAGTCAAGGATGAAACTCAGTTCACTTCAGAAAAGAAGTTTATCAGTAATTCATAGCTAAAATGTGTAAGCATTCAGGGACCAAGACTGATTTTCAGAAGCCATGGGCTACTTGGCCCCTGCTAATCTTCATCACTGCTAGTTACAATGAAAAAATTACCTTACCCAAAGGCTGGAAATCGAACAAAGTGTTAATTTCTCCATAGTGGAACTTTCAACTCCATAGTGTTATTCCAAATTCCATAGTCCATTTTCTCGCGAAGAAGGAGATTTAGGATAACAACAACAATCGAACCTGGGTCGCTCGTTTGTAAAGCGAGCACTACCATTGTGCTTAAAAAGTACCCCTAGGTAAGACGGTAGTAACATCTCTTAACCTGGACATAGTACATACTATACCATGTAGCTATATCACTACAGTAGCTCAGTTTACCAGTAGTGTTCACTTTGTATGTGGGCGGTAACCCGAAATACCAGATCGGCCCTAATTTACCGGATCGACCATACGATTTACCGGATCGGCGCCGGATCGACCCTTATCTTGTCACATAGAGTCAAAATGAGGGAACCATTAGATTTATATGATATTAATGATGAAATATATATATTATTATTAATTGTTTTGATCTTGGATATTCGAAAATATCATTATTATTTTTAGTTAGGGTTCAACACTATGCAAATCGCCATGTTGTAATAATAAATGGCATGCCAAAGCAAAAGAACCGCCTTCCTTTAACACTTTGGACCAATCAAATCTTGAAGTCGATACGTTACGAGACACACCAGGTAAGTCCATTCAATGTAATTGACTCAGCAGGGCTTCGCTATCAGTGGTAATAATAGGAGACGTTAATTAGTTGATTGACGGCACGCGGCGGCCTTTTGTTCATGAAGTCCATAAAAAGGTATTATTTACATAATGTTACTCGGATAAAATAATGGCCCGACGTCATAAAAATATTGAGATACAAAAAGTAACTTTTTAAAAATTTTGGTTATTTAAAATTATTATAATATAATACAGATCAGAACATTTTTAGTGCACAAGAATGCCATTTAGGTACTTTTTATCGTTCACGAAGTATTTTCACGCTGTTTCCATTTTGCATAGACGTGCGCGTTTATAAAACTCTGGAAAAATACTAAATACGACCTAGTTTTATGTTTGTTGAATTACGTTTTGTATGTATTGATTTTAATTGGGGTGTGGTAATTTGATATTGTTTTACGTTGTTTTGTATATATTCAACGTTTTATTAAATGTAGATATATATGTCCCAGTCATTTTTTTCTTAAACTAATATCAATAAGTTGTGTCGTTAATTATATTTTGTCTGATTATCTTTTGTGTCTGATTATATTTTATATTTAAATTATGTATTTTATTTGTTTCCCGGCGATGTATATATTCACAGTTACGTTTGTTTCCATAATTTTGAGTAATGGTATTTAACTTGGCACACCAGTTAATATACGACTTCGAACATTATTGGAAATGGAGGTTTGTTTGCACCAATGTGTGTTTACGGATTCATTAAACAAAATAGGATTGTGGTTAAAAACTGAACATAGATCAGCATTTTTGTGGTTGATTGATATTTTCTATTTCTATTCTAACTTGCTACTTTAATCAATGCTGTCAAAATTAATAAATGTGATGCATTGTTTTTTTTATTTATCAATACATAATGCAAATCAGAATAGAAACACATTATTTTACTTAGGTTGTATTTATTGATAAGCACGCAGTAAACTGCGCCAACAAATCCTCATAAGACTTATCTCCCCTTTACTATGATAAGATTTTTTTAATTATTGTATGCCAATACACTATGTATCAAAACAAATTAAGATGGATTATGTTTTATATTAAATATATCAACATAATAATACTATCTATGTGGTCATATCACCAGATTTAAGGGCCGATCCGGTAATTCGTGGGTCGATCCGGTAAATGAGGGCCGATCCGGTATTTCGGGTTACCCGTATGTGGGAGCTCATGGGTTGAAACACTTGCATTGCAAAGGTAAAAATTTCTGCCTGTAGCCGGTGACATCTCAATGTATGCGATATATTCTTGACTAAGACACAAACAGATAAATCCCCATTTAAGGCGATTGTAATTATGTTGATTGTTAAATTTGTATCGACTATAAATAAAGTTTATTGTATCCTTGTGTCATGGGTTTTCGGCGTATTAAGGCAGAATCGCTTCAAAAATTTTTAATAAGAGATTATTTGTGACATTCGGCTGGTAAGCCAAGTAAAGACAATCTTGTTTATCGAATCAAACCATCAAAATTTTCATTTCATGCCGAAATTTGTTCAGAGAGGAGATTTTGTCAGCATGTCTGTTTACAATGCTATTTTTGGAACGTCATATGTTTTCGGCGCATGTCATTGGTCAACAAAAGGCGTGACTAAAATGCGGAACCGGATTAAAAAGGTGGCTCTATACTGCTGAAAATGCATACAGCTCTTGAATGCTGATAAAAATAAACATTTTTCCTCTTAATTTTTTGGTGAATCAACTTCGTTTTATTGGAGTTTTTTTTGTATTGTCGACCGTCCTGAAATCGAGAGCGTCCTAGATTCGAGACCATTTTTGTTTTCAGTTTATTACACGCGAGTATCGTCTCTGCAGTGACGATTTCATGCATTAGAGACAATATTTAGGTATTTACTGTGGAACTATCCAGAAAAATCAGTTGTCTATTTTTAGCTCTCAAATTCTTGTTGCGTTAGCAAATTTTGTTCGTTTTCTATTAGTCTCGAATCACGGACGGTCGAGGATATAGGAAGTCACATTAAACGATCTATAAAAATTCAGTTCCCTGTGATGATATGTACATTGTACTTATACTTACATTATAAATTTAACTGTTGTACTGTTCACCTAACAAGTCCAACTTCGACTTCCTGCACACTGGAAATCCCAGGTCATGTGACCCGATTACGTAAGATTTGGTGCTGCCTAATGTCATGAATTGAATTGACATGAAGACATAAAGACATGAATTTGTTTTTACGGTTTCCTTTATTTTGTTGCATTAAATGAAATGTTATCGATATAAAACTATTGTGTTTAACCAATTTTGACATTTAAACAAATTTAACAGCAAATATAATTAAAATTTTGAAGTAAAATACACATCTGAAGGGTCGAAGGGGAGGTAACTGGAATGACTTAAACGATATAAGAATAGAGTCGTGAATCTTGATTAACATGAACACGGTACATGCATCCTCGCCCTACTGATTATTTCAAACTGGTGAGAACTCTTAGCATTTTATCAAATCAAATTTCTATAATATAACTTCTGTGCTGGCAAAAAGTACTCGATTAAATTTCTACCGAGGCAGTTGCCTCATAGGTAGTTACGGTACTGGTTTCAAGCATACAATGTCGACACAATAATGTACGGTTTTATATGACAATACAAATACAATTAACATACCGAATAATATATATTAATAGAACGACATGCAATACAGTGTGTGACCATGTTCTTTCATTGACTTTATGTTTTTTTATAGTCAGATATTTATATTCTAAGGCCACCTATAATCCAAAATACAACAGGTCACTTAAAGTGCACGGTCACACAATACTGTTCTATTTGAATTGAGGTTTATATTGTTTGGTTTGAACAATGTTGAACTATATAAAGCCGAATATGCCGCAACAATAATCAAGTAATATATAAACTTAGCTTTTATAATCCTTCCTCGGATCGTTGGTAGCCTTAGAATATGAACTATCACGCCTGGTACACGCATTTTTAAAAGGAAAACAAATCATAGAAAACCTCAACCGTAAATTGTCGAGTTTTCAAAAACCTCGTATTTCTTTAACAAACTCTGCCCTCTTTTCACTGCATAATGATGTTGACTATCTTAATATCTTTTTATCTTTTAAAATTAATTTGTTATACAATGTGTAAGCTTTTTTCCCCAACACGTGTATTTTTGCAACAAATATTTTATAAACTCTTAAATTATCAATTCCTTCTTTATTTTTATTTATAAATGTTTACTCTTGTGTAGGCAATTTCTTAATTATATCCCTCTTTCACGCATTTCAACCAAACGGCTTTCCACTTGGATTTTCCTACTTACATTACCCTTAAGGGTCATCTAAGTAGGAAAATTCAAGTGAACCCCGATATAAAGCCGAATATGCCTTAACAATAATCGAGTAATATACAAACTTAGCTTTTATAATCTTTCCTTGGATCGTTGGTAGCCTTAAAATATGAACTATCACGCCTGGTACACGCATTTCTAAAAGAAAAACAAATCATAGAAAACCTCAACCGTAAATTGTCGAGTTTTCAAAAACCTCGTATTTCTTAAACAATCTCTGCCCCCTTTGCACTGCTCTATGACGTTGACTATATTAATATGTTTTCATTTTTTAAAATTAATTCGTTATACAAGGTGTAAGCTATTTTTCTCAACACGTATTTTTGCACAATTTTCTTTAAAAAATGCAACAAATATTTTAAAATTTCTTAAATAATCAATTCCTATTTTATTTTTATTGATAAATCTTCACACTTGTGTAGGTAATTTCATAATTATACCTCTCTTTCAAGCTTTTCAACCAAATGGTTTTCACTTGAATTTTCCTACTTAAATGACCCTTAACACTACCCATATATTGGTTGGATCATTCCTAATAAAATGTCAAACGGACAGGCCATTGCCTATAGCACGAATCTTTTATAGCACGAATCTCTAACACAACGTAGAACTAATGTAATCTGTTTCAAATACATGTAGAACAATTTCACTTATATATCTAAGAGAGAATTTTAAATTCAACGTAAATTTACTTTATCTTATTTTGTCTAAAACTAAATACCACTCGCTATAGTGCTTCCACGATCTAATGACAGGAGTGCTTATAATCACGAACGGGTTTAAATAACGCATACATGTATACAGTAGCGTTTCACCGCATCCGTAAATCACGCCGGCTCACGCATTTTTCCCTTTACAATCACCCTCCTATTAAAATACACTCACTATAATTTGCTATCAGATCGTAGATGGCCTATAGATTCCAGAATACACGTCGGTCATTGGATCCACGCGTTAATCAATATCATGTCGAAACATTAATAATATCAAGATGTAAAACCTGAAACCCTAGTATTTCCTTATATGTTGTATTATGTTGTTTGCTTTGGGAATGTGGTTTGAGCATGTACATGTTTTGGTATTTTTGTTTTTACTTTACTTTTGGATTGTGATTTGAACATGGATTGGCATGTTTACTTTTGGATTGTGATTTGAACACGAATCCATACGTTTGTTTTTATGGTTACTTTGTTTTCGGGTTGTGATTCGAACATGGATTGGTATGGTTTTTTTTATTACTTTGCTTTAGGATTGTGATTTGGGCATTGATTGGTATGTTTGCTTTTTGGATTGTGATTTGAAGTTTTTCACCAAAGTTTTGAAGAACTTTGATTTTATTAAAGACGCAGTGGCGGATCCAAGAACTTTGGAATGAGACGGGGAACCATTTTCCCTTGATGTGGAAGAATGAATTAGGGGGTATGTGGGGCATGCTTCCACAGAAAAGTTTTTAAATGTGGCTTAAAATCTTGCAATCTGATCAAGTAACATAAATACAATATGTAATCATCAAAAATGGCGGGTGCAATTCCCAAATCATTCGGCGTTTTTTTAAACAAATCACAAATTAATATGTATAAAGGCCACCTGTCGATAAAGGCCATTTTACTGTGTCCCTTAGGTGACCTTTATTGACAAGTTTGACTGTATTTTTCGTCATAATCTTATGTTGAGTCACGTATAATGTTCTGCACAGAGATGAAACGATCACGATCAAGGATAATAAAATGCAGGAAATACGCAATAACAGTTAGTTACAATCCGTAACTTTCGCAAAATAATGCGTAACCTCACCGTATTAAGGCATACGTTCGCGTAAAATTAAATTGTTTTTCTTTTAACATATAATTTGTAATTTGATTATTATGTTGATATAATTACATAAATCTTAACTGTGCACTTTCTAAAATATCTTTTATTTTCGGAAACACGAAGAAAATAATGGAATCGAATATTGCCGCTATTTTCTCTCGGTAAATTTGTAAAAAAGATAAAATTTAATAAGATAAAAATTCGATAAAATAATATCCGAATGTGATTTGAACCTATGCCGTGCATGGTTACAAAGCGCACTCGCTACGCATTGAGCTTACCATAGCCATTACTGCCAGCGGTGTCACATAAAAAGTAGGAAAATTTGATTATAAATTAAAAAAGCAGGAATTGATAATTTAAGACTTTTCAAAATATTTGTTTTTTATGGAAATTGTGGAAAAATACACTTTCTGTGGAAAAATATTTTTCACCTTGTATAACGAATTGATTAAAAAAACGCAATTTTGGCAAGGAAGACTATGATATTAATATATTTGTCATATACCATTTTTTGAATTTAATCATAAAATACATTAAAAAATTTGTCATACCATTTTTTGAATGTATTTTATGATTAAATTAAAAAATGGTATATGACATATTTAACGTCATAGACTGATAGAGCAGCACATAGGGCCAGAGTTTGTTAAAGAAATAAGAGGGTTTTTGAAAACTTGACAATTTACGGTTGAAGTTTTCTACGAGTAATTTTTTCCTTTACAAATGTGTGTATCAGGCGTGATGGTTCATATTCTACATCAATTGATACCAAATATTCAAACATTCAGGCTTCAATACACACAAATGCGCTTCCACAAACGGGGGAAGGTGTGTACTTATTGAGAATGATGAAAGCAACAATTGCAACATTGCATTTGTTTTGAAAGCAAATAGAAATGATCAAAATTGAGAGCCCCATTTAATTCCAATGCTTTTTGGCATTTTATGCTGTGTTGTAGTGTGCAAGTTACAAGGCTCTTGTTGAAATACAACCAAACAATTTGACTTGTCTGTCTGACCTTTAATTTAAACGTTTATAATAGAACAATGCATTTATGTATAGAGAACACAAGTAAAAAATGGGAAATATTATTTTCAAAGAGAAAATACCGGTATAGTGTTTGTATTAACTGAGAATCAACACTACTTATATTTTGCTATAAATGTTCCTAGTAAAAGGTCAAACGGACGGGTCAATGTTGTTTGCATATACCTTAAAATATGTCGCTAAATGAAGCTGTTTGTGCTCATTACGTAGGATTGATTGAATGGACTTTTCCATCCCACTCATATCGAGACATCACAAGCTATACACGAGGTGGCAAAAAGTTTGGAATCCTAGACTCTGCAAAGGTTTGAATCCACATATTAGTCTGGTAGAGGATTTTGAAAAAAAACCCGCTTATTTTTCGGTGTAGGGAGGACAACGTGTTCAAAGGTGGCAAGCTATGTCATAACCTTCTTTGAACTTTACTTTGGTAGAATCGGCTTGTTGCCAAGCAAGATTTCACCCAGGGGCCATTGTGGGGGCAGCTAAAGGTCAATGGGTGCAAAGTTCAAGTGAAAATGCCCATATTGACCTATACACAAATTCAAGATGGCTTACAGAAGTTTTTCTTTATACATTTTGTCTTCTAAATATGTAAGTGGTATCTTCAAATTAAAAGAAAGTCATATCCAACTAATTCAGTCACTTATTTTCAAAGTTTTTCATGAAAAATAAGATTAGACGCTTCCACACTTTGACCTTTACAAATGTGACTGCGACTGGGAAAATGGGTCCAGTTGCGCTCTGACGTCAAACTGAGAAAATTGGACAGAAAGTTTGACGTCACCAAATTGTGCACCTTGCATTGAAATTTATGATGGAGTTCACGGGGAGACACTAATCGGCCGTGACGTAATCAAAAACTGTGTTTGGTTTCTGTAATTGGTGATCCCGCCATTTTTCGAGCACCAAAGTCTAATCATAATATTCGAATGATATTGTTAACACAATAAATAAATAAATATATAAATAAATATATAAATAATTTATAATTAATATCTAAATAATAGATAGATTTATTAAGTCCGCAAAGGTTTAGTAGGTTCAATCTAGTGTTAATAGCATTATTACCCGAATACCTGGTATACGAAAGTCATGAACGAAGCTACTGGCCTCTAAATCAAAACCAGTAGGTTCAATCTAGCATTTTACAACGTAGGTAATAATATTATTATCCGAAAACTAAGTAAATGAAAGGCAGGAACGAAACCACTGGCCACTGCTGGCCTCTAAATCAAAGCCAGTAGGTTCAATCTAGTGTTTTACAACCTGGGTTATACTATTATTACAAGAATACCAACTATATAACAGTCAGGAACGAAACCACTGGCCTCTAAATCAAAGCCAGTAGGTTCAATCTAGCGTTTTACAACGTGGGTTATACTATTATTACAAGAATACCAAGTATATAACAGTTAGGAACGAAACCACAGGCCTCTAAATCAAAGTCAGTAGGTTCAATCTAGCGTTTTACTACGTGGGTTATACTATTATTGCAAGAATACCAAGTATATAACAGTCAGGAACGAAACCACAGGCCTCTAAATCAAAGTCAGTAGGTTCAATCTAGCGTTTTACTACGTGGGTTATACTATTAATACAAGAATACCATGTATATAACAGTCAGGAACGAAACCACTGGCCTCTAAATCAAAGCCAGTAGGTTCAATCTAGCGTTTTACAACGTGGGTTATACTATTAATACAAGAATACCAAGTATATAACAGTCAGGAACGAAACCACTGGCCTCTAAATCAAAGCCAGTAGGTTCAATCTAGCGTTTTACAACGTGGGTTATACTATTAATACAAGAATACCAAGTATATAACAGTCAGGAACGAAATCACTGGCCTCTATTCAAAGTCAGTAGGTTCAATCTAGCTTATTCGTATCGCGTAAAAACAATGACACATTCAAGAGAAAAAAAAGAAAAACAAAATTATAAAAGCATGGATATGTTAAAAAAATGCCAATGAAATATATATTATTTTATTTTAAAAAAATATACATACAGTCCAACCTGCCTTAAAAAGCCCACCTCTAAATAAGGACCACCTGCTTATAAAGGTCAGTGGAATTGTATCCCAATTGTTCTTTATTCATATCATTTGCACCTGTATACAAGGGCCGCCTGCCGATAAAGATCACTTTTACTGGTGGGCCTTTATACACAGGTTTGACTGTATATATATATATATATATATATATATAACTTTTTTTTGTTTTATTTGCTTATTCGTATTGCGTAAAAACAATAACACATTCAAGAGAAAAAGAAAAGCAAAATTATAAAAGCATGGATATGTTAAAAAAATGCCAATGAAATATACATTGTATATTATTTCATTTTAAAAAAATAGACAAACCTTGCCGCACTTTTATCAACTGGGTATAATCAACTTATCTTGTATAAATACACAATCCTTGTTTACTGAAAGAGATAGCTACCGTGTTTTACCTATATGTGATAATTTTGTGTCAATTTAATAATTAGACATGCGTATTGCACAACATAGAGGGTTTTTGAAAACCGGTTATTTAGTAATAGATCAATACAAAGTGACAAATATAGAAAGTTTGTTTGTGCAATGTATGATTCAAACATTTTTATTGAATGACATGCATATTGCACAACATAGAGGGTTTCTCGAAAATCATTTACAATTGGGGATTTTTGAAAAACGGTTATTTCGTAATAGATCAAAGTATGACTTAAATGGGTGTTTTTGATTGAAATGTAACTCAGTATCATGAAATGCAGAAAAACTTATACATATGAGTAATATATGATTGAAGTTGTGACGTGTATACAGTCCAACCTGCCTTAAAGCCCACATCTATATAAAGACCACCTGCCTATAAAGATATAAATCGATACCTTTATAAGACACAACCATAAAACATATCATAATCTTTATTTCAATGTACAGCATTTATTGTGTGGGTAGGAGGTTCAAAATTACGTTATACCGGTTTAAAAGCAAGCGTTTCGTATTTCACTTCTGTTTTATCTTCATTTATGGACGCCCTGTCAGAATTGATCTTTAATTATTTGAATTAAGACAAGGACGAATGTGTTATATTGTTTGTCATACACATGGATGATCTTAAATGTTCTTAACCACGGATACACAATTAAAACTCCGTTATTTTAGCCAATGTTGTGAAACCATTACCATGGCATGTTTAAACATTACTTAAAGTTGTATAATATTAGGTCAAACGCTTCGTCAATATCTCTGAAAAGATTATTGATCTTTACGTTTTAAAGTAAGAATATTTATAGGAAATACACGTTTTTATTTGAGTTTTGCTTACTTGTAATTACTTATCGCTAGGCGATGAATAAAAAAACTTATGTGAACCAACGCACACAGCACACAGTACGTACAGACCTGTCGACAGGTTAACAATGAGATAAAGAAAAAGAGTCAAAGTTTAGCTGCCGATTCGCGAGTGGCTGAACTATTAGCTAGTGGTCGAAAAGATATAGATAGTGGCAGACGAAAGTATGTCGAGATCTAGGCAGCCGAATGACCGAGATCTAGGTAACGTTACGAAGGGTCGAACTGAACTGTCTATTCAGCACTAACTCGTAAGCTTAGTGTTAAATTTATGACAGGCCTGTACTGTATACAGAAAACCTTCAAAAGATCTATATATATATAATATATTTTAAGATTCTTTTTCAAAAGAAAACATGTCACCCGTAGATACGACATTCCAATCGACACTTTTAAATACATCACCGATATATATTCAGATTTGAGGGGTATACAAATACATTGAATTATAAGTGTGGGTGAATATACTCGTTTAAAAATTAGTGGAAATAAAAAATATCGCAATGCATGCATTTTTGTACCGAAAACGCTTTTCAAGTTTTGATCAAATCTGTTGGTTGCGATTGTCTTAAATCTAGCACATTAAACTGGTCACAATTACCCAAGTATTCTTTAACTATAATATTTTCGTTAACTTTAAATTTAGCAATGTTTGGCAAAGTCTTACGGAACTATGAATAATGTTTTTGACAACACTGAATAGAGATGTTTGAAGCTTGAAATGATCTTTCAATTCCTGAATATTCTAGCATTTAAGACAATTATTAAGATTTCTAATTTGTCAGATTTGAGTTAAGAAAAATCTTAGTTAAATAATGATTGTGAAACTGGGGACTATTAAACTAAGCTATTGGCTAAACAATTTTAGAATCCGATTAAAAGAAATTATCCAATGCTGATACGTTGGCAATGACGTATATTTTGTTGATTTGAATCGATAAGGAAATGTGTAATACAGATAAACATCAAGAAAAAAAACTCTTAAACTGACTATAAAGTACAAATATAAAATAAATCATGTGAAGAAAAGTGGACCACATTAAGATTTGTCTATAAAATCTTTTATTTGAGATGTATTTGATCAATCAGCCGTGATATGACAAAGTTAACAAATTACGTAATTAGAAATCCTAAATGTTTTAGTTAACATCGACGGATGGCCCTTATGGAGCATGTCAAACTAAAATAACTGGCTATGTTATAGTACGCCAGTGGTTACATTCTGTATATAGAGAATGTCAAACTAAAATAACACTATGTTATAGTACGCCAGTGGTTTCATTCTGTATATAGAGCATGTCAAACTAAAATAACTGACTATGTTATAGTACGCCACTGGTTTCATTCTGTATATAGAGCATGTCACACTAAAATAACTGACTATATTATAGTACGCCAGTGGTTTCATTCTGTATATAGAGCATGTCAAACTAAAATAACTGACTATGTTATAGTACGCCAGTGGTTTCATTCTGTATATAGAGCATGTCAAACTAAAATAACTGACTATGTTATAGTACGCCAGTGGTTTCATTCTGTATATAGAGCATGTCAAACTAAAATAACTGACTATCTTATAGTACGCCAGTGGTTTCATTCTGTATATAGAGCATGTCAAACTAAAATAACTGACTATGTTATAGTACGCCAGTGGTTTCATTCTGTATATAGAGCATGTCAAACTAAAATAACTGACTATGTTATAGTACGCCAGTGGTTTAATTCTGTATATAGAGCATGCCAATTGAAAATTACTATAAGTCATGTTGTAAAACGCTAGATTGATCCAACTGGCCTTGATTTAGAGGCCAGTGGTTTCGTTCCTGACTGTTATATACTTGGTATTCTTGTATTAATAGTATAACCCACGTTGTAAAACGCTAGATTGATCCAACTGGCTTTGATTTAGAGGCCAGTGGTTTCGTTCCTGACTGTTATATACTTGGTATTCTTGTAATAATAGTATAACCCACGTAGTAAAACGTTAGATTGAACCTACTGGCTTTGATTTAGAGGCCAGTAGTTTCGTTCCTGACTGTTATATACTTGGTATTCTTGTAATAATAGTATAACCAACGTTGTAAAACGCTAGATTGAACCTACTGGCTTTGATTTAGAGGCCAGTGGTTTCGTTCCTGACTGTTCTATACATGGTATTCTTGTATTAATAGTATAACCCACGTAGTAAAACGTTAGATTGAACCTACTGGCTTTGATTTAGAGGCCAGTGGTTTCGTTCCTGACTGTTATATACTTGGTATTCTTGTATTAATAGTATAACCCACGTTGTAAAACGCTAGATTGATCCAACTGGCTTTGATTTAGAGGCCAGTGGTTTCGTTCCTGACTGTTATATACTTGGTATTCTTGTAATAATAGTATAACCCACGTAGTAAAACGCTAGATTGAACCTACTGGCTTTGATTTAGAGGCCAGTAGTTTCGTTCCTGACTGTTATATACTTGGTATTCTTGTAATAATAGTATAACCAACGTTGTAAAACGCTAGATTGAACCTACTGGCTTTGATTTAGACAGTTAGAGGCCAGTTGTTTCGTTTCTGACTGTTCTATACATGGTATTCTTGTATTAATAGTATAACCCACGTAGTAAAACGTTAGATTGAACCTACTGGCTTTGATTTAGAGGCCAGTAGTTTCGTTCCTGACTGTTATATACTTGGTATTCTTGTATTAATAGTATAACCCACGTTGTAAAACGCTAGATTGAACCTACTGGCTTTGATTTAGAGGCCAGTAGTTTCGTTCCTGACTGTTATATACATGGTATTCTTGTATTAATAGTATAACCCACGTAGTAAAACGTTAGATTGAACCTACTGGCTTTGATTTAGAGGCCAGTAGTTTCGTTCCTGACTGTTATATACTTGGTATTCTTGGATTAATAGTATAACCCACGTTGTAAAACGCTAGATTGAACCTACTGGCTTTGATTTAGAGGCCAGTGGTTTCGTTCCTGACTGTTATATACTTGGTATTCTTGTATTAATAGTATAACCCACGTTGTAAAACGCTAGATTGAACCTACTGGCTTTGATTTAGAGGCCAGTAACGTTAGTTTCGTTCCTGACTGTTATATACATACGCAAAACCACTCATATGTGGTTTTCTGACGTAGCTGATCGCACGAGTTTATTGTGCGGACGGATACATTACACGAGTGCGCTCTGCGCACGAGTGTAATGTATGCGTTCGCACAATAAACGAGTGCGATCAAGCTACGTCAGAAAACCACTTATGTGTGGTTTTGTATTTATCACATACCCTACCAAACTAAATGAAAAGCTTTCTTTGGCTTAATCTGTCAAAGGATTCACAATCAACTCAGTATTTCATATTGATTTTTGATCTGATTCGAAAAATCTGATACCTGCCTGGAAAAACTGCTAAAGAAGTAATTAAAAACAACAGATAACTCTTCGTTTACGCATCATTGGTTAACATTTTACTAATACCATCGTAAACACTGGAAAAAATTAAAAAACCAACATTAATTTTACAAAATTATTTAACATCGTCCGCGATTCTCCCAACTCGAGTAAATTCTCCCAACTTAACATGACGTATGTATCACATATTGACGTCATATTATTTTTGTCATTATGTATCACATAATGACGTCATATTATTGTTGTCGAAAAAGGGAATTCCCCTAAAAGGAGTTCCGGCTACTATGGTGATACGGAATGTTGTATCACACACGCGTGTGATACAGACTTCCATATCACATAGCTGGAAAAAACAGTGTATTGCTATAGTAAGATTAAATGGATATGTGATAAATGGTATTCTTGTATTAATAGTATAACCCACGTAGTAAAACGTTAGATTGAACCTACTGGCTTTGATTTAGAGGCCAGTGGTTTCGTTCCTGACTGTTATATACTTGGTATTCTTGTATTAATAGTATAACCCACGTTGTAAAACGCTAGATTGAACCTACTGGCTTTGATTTAGAGGCCAGTAGCTTCGTTCTTGACTTTCGTATACCAGGTATTCGGGTAATAATGCTATTAACACTAGATTGAACCTACTAAACCTTTGCGGACTTAATAAATCGATCTATCTATAATTTAGATGTTAATTATAAATTATTTATTTATTTATTTATTTATTTATTTATTTATTTATTTATTGTGTTAACAATATCATTTAAATATTATGATTAGACTTTGGTGCTCGAAAAATGGCGGGATCACCAATTACAGAAACCAAACACAGTTTTTGATTACGTCACGGCCGAAGCTACTGGCTTTTAGTGTCTCCCGGAGTTCACGCAAACACAAATTTATCAAGAATCAAACGAGCGCATTTAAACTGGTGTTTCGCGTATATTTGTAATAAAATGTGCATTTTCAAAATTATAATCAATCTATATTTATAGAATAAAATAATGAATATGCACACACGTTTTTTTTAAAACGTTTGATTGGTCAACATGACTTATAAACACGCTCGATTCGACTCTTAAGCAACATGAGCATCACTGGTATTGTTAGATGGCACTTTTGTCAACCTTTTTTTAAATTAATTAAATCATTTACGTTATGGTTATGTTTTTAAACGCTACTCGACTGATTTAACGATGAATTAATATGATTAATTGTGGCAAATAAATACTAGTATAAACACATTTGTGCATTTGAAATTGTTTTACAAAACTTTAGACTTCTGTTAAAATAATTTTACTGAATCATATTGCCCGTATTTATATAAAAATCCACTTTTAAAAAAAGAAATCAAAGTACTGATGGTACTGAAAGATTTGATTTAATAACGAAAAGTTTATGGTGGATCACAAAACAAGGTTGTTTGAAACATAAACACAAAAGCGACATTGGGAATGGATAGGTCACACCATCAAGACACCTGCCAACAACATCACAAAACTTTGAAATGGAACACACAAGAATAAAAGACATCTTGAGACAAGTTTTCTGGAATTGAAACAGAGGGGGTAAAATTGCGCAGAACAGAGCCAGCTTGAGGGATTTTGTCGATGGACTAACCTCCACTGGGAGTGAAAGGCATACAGTATGCAAGTTAGTGAGACTAGCATCATCCGTGTCCTATAGGTGACGGGAGATCTGGAAAAAATACCAGGTATAACTAAATGCAGCCAAACATCAGTTTAATAATGTGCACGTTGAATATGTAGGTCGGTTGCATATGATGTTGGAAGCAAATTTTCAAGTGTACTTTTCCCCTGAGAGGAACAGTTTACATCGTAGATGAAAAATCTTCGCTAGGTACATTCAATGAAGGCATCTGCACTCACAAGTTCAGAAAAAATCCCTCTTGCAAGAGTGGGAAGATCTGTGTTTTCCCTGGAAACACGGAATGCTGTATTTAGAATGTCCAGAAAGTTAATTGATAGTCTTACAGTCTGTAATTGCATGAAATACTGGGAGCTTATTCCTCTCCAGAGGACATAATTTTATGCTATGAACAGGGACGAACTTTAGATGTCCCGGTCTGGAATCATACTTCCTCATTTAAAAGCAACAGAAGAATAAGTCATCAGTATCACGACAGACAACAACTTTTCTTTTATAGCCTTGCATGTAAGCATCAACACCATGGGGAACAATTCTAGTATCGTCTTCCTTGTGTAAAGCTTTAAAACGGTTACACTCCTTCCTCTGTATAAATTAAACATGCTGTCTGTTGGACCCCCTGATACCCTCAGCTAAGCAAAGAAGTGTCTTGGATTACTACAAGATCCTATTTGTTTTCTTGGTGACTGATAAAATCTTACCAATTTGATGGCAGAGGGACATTTTAATTATCAATAATTCTTCTAACAGAACGGGGATCTGATCCTCTTTTATCTCCAGATGGTTTTACCTTTGATGGATTAGTTGTCATATCTATAATAATGACATCAATTTTAATACATTTATCTTTCGCATGGATAAAAACAGTTTGTGCGTTTCCTAACTCGCCGAATGTATTGATGCCTTTCCGTTTTCCCGGTGCTACAACTAAAGTTTGACCATTAATTATTTTGGTAGTGATGTCTCCATGCAAACTTCTTCCCCAGGGATATTTTGAAGATCCGACTCGTCGGCTGCAGATAACAAGGGTCCTGGTGTATCAGGTATAGAAAGCGACACTAGGAATAGTTCGTGTTTCAACAGTTCACTAATATTTCCACCACAAAAAGAGAACACACTTGATAAAATTATACAGATACAGTCAGTATAGCTATTTTGTCTTGTCATCTGGCAACAGGACCACGAACAATACTAGTTTTTATAAATAAATCTGAGTTTTTTCACAAATTAAACTTATATATATATATATTTTTTTTTTGCTTAAATTTTACTTTGAACTTTAACTTTTCTAAGACAATTACAGGTCAAAGGATCATGAACAAAACTTAACTTTTGGACTTAAGTTAAGTATTTTCCTGATGTTCACGATTATTCTTGGGCAGCTACCTTAGTGCGAGTCTGAATGTGACTTAAACACAGTTTTAATGAGAAAATTATAAATTGATTGATTGCATGGGGTTTTACGGGCTTTACTTATTTCAGTCATGTCAACACGTCACCAGCTATAGGTTAAGTGGCAGAAATTTTGACCTTTGCAGTGAACTTAAGGAAATGTGCAGGAAAAGTCCCTAAACATGTTACACCCGCCTTGGCACGGGGCATCAGATTTTAAGATCTCTCTCAAAGGATCTCGTGACTTTCGTTACTAAATACCGAGTGTTTGGCAAAAGAACAGTCACTACCTTATTTCAAGTCTTGGTCAGACCCAACTAGGGTTTGAACCCAAGGTTCACCACATACGGAGAGTGAGCGCTATACCAATCGAGCTACAGTAGGGGTTTTTAATGAGAAAATAACCTTTACCAAAATCATGTCATGCATTGCTGAAATGTAAATTATATAAATCATGTTGCACTACAAGATGTACGTGTAGGGCATATAATTTAAAGTGGGTGGCTGTATGCACGTGCAATGGGACCGTTGAACCGTTGATTGGTTGAACCCTTTGAATGATAATGCCACATATAGTGATATTGATGAATGAATACAAATCGTTAAATGTTACTGATATATTCCAGAGATTCTCGTGACTATGCCTTGCCGATTACAGTACTTGCGGTACTTTGATTTTAAACTTTTAATAAATTTCAAATTATTAGCTGGGTTTAAACAATATATTTGTTTTAATAACAGCCATGTATTTACAAAAGAATTATATTTTAGCATTTTGATTCATGCTTTGATGTTTAATGTATACTTTTATTTTATTCTATCTTGAAGCTTGTGTCAGAATTTTGAAAAATAACATTGAAATATTTAAATTTTAGCCTAAACAGTCTAAATTAGCTTCCTAGTCAATGTTAAAATACATGAAATGCTATGATTGCATGAGAACAGATTTATTTGATTTATTTAAATCTCAGAAAGTATATATATGGGCAGCTATAAACTTATAAAGATTAATTTTTGGGGAAAAACCACTATCTGACCTTTGACCTTTTATCTACTAAACCAAGGGTCGATCAGCTTGGCAACAGGTTGATTCTTGACCCCTAACCTATGATGATATAAGACAGCTATGTTGCCAGCTTTGAACACTCATGTCCCCCTATTGTGAAATTTCAATTTTTTTCCACCAGACTATATGGAGTGAGCACTCTACCAACCAGTTCATTGCATAAGAAAAAATTCTTCAATAGTACTTACAACTGGTGATGTCTCGATATAAGTGAAGTCCCATTCTAATTTCATTGAACTTCAGCAGATAATTGTCTGTAAAGAATATCTTTCGTCTTGTATGATTTCAACACTTACTTAGCAGACTAAATATTTCCTGCATTGTGCACAGTTTTGATATGTATGCATATATACATTATATTTTAATCTTTCAACTTTACAATTATGTTAATTGATGATGAACAACGCACAGCAGATGATGTATGTTGAATCATCACAATAGCTCATTTGTGATTTTAGTTCAGGTGAGCTAATAAAACTACTATACAGACCAATAAGGAGTGGGATAAAGGGTTAAAAAGGCCCTTTTTACTTATAACAGGACAGTCAGTTCTGGGATGGTGAAGGAATCCGAAAAACTTCAAGAAGTTAAAGACTTTTGGCAAGTGAAATGACAAACTTTTTCACACCAGGATTAGCCCACGTGGGATTCGGATCTGGGTAGTCCTGAAAAGCACTGATCTGTAAGCATTCATCTTAATAAAGTTTATAGCATTTGGCCACATTGGACTGTAGTGAAGTAATGGTTTTTTTGCTGCAGTCAAAAATATTTTACTCATTTTAAGGCAGTCAGTTATTGGGTAGTGAAGAAAACTGGAGGATAAGAAAAGCAACTGACCTTCTTTAAGTGCACTGACAGACTTTGTCACACAAGGATTGACCAAACTGGGGTTTAAACCCAAGTGCAGTTATCTGTATTTGAAACTGCACTTTAGATTACTTGGGCACAACAGGTAATCTTATATACTGGATGTGGGTACTCTTATTGTTGTTATGAGGCAAGAAATTGTTAACATTTTAAACCAATGACCATATATATTGCTACATGACATGAGCCATTATCAAATCAGATGCAAATACAATGACTCAAAAACAAACATTCCAATCCATGTCCAAATCACAATCCCAAAGCAAAGTAAAAGCTTTGAACCTGGCAAATTATATTCAAGTTAAACATGTGAACTTCCACCAGGCAAGTGAGGCTGGGTGCTCTTGAAGGGTAAGCACCTCCTGTTTAGCTAGACTCACCCAACACATGATAAATAAAAATTGAGAATGATAGGAACTATGGGACGTCAAATATATTCAGAGGTTATTTTGGATTAATAGAATCTATCACAACTTGTGGTGCCAGATAGGGAAATCTCAACCCAAGTTCTAATATATTTGGTCCAGAACGAGGCTTGCCGAGTTCTGGATAAAATATATTAGAACAAGGGTTGAGATTTCCTTATCTGGCAGTACATGTAGTAGTGATTGATTCTATTTCTTGTACCAGAAACTATAATTTTTCAATTTAAAATCAATTACAACTTTCGAAACACCTCTGGCTTTGTTGATAAAATTTTGCGGGAAAAACAGCGTGTAGGCTATCTTGCACAGGTGGGTACAAGATGGAAATATCTTGCACCTCTTTTTTTATGGATTTTTCTCTCTGGGGTGCAAGAAACAGAGATATTATACTTATCAACAATATTTTGATGACATACATGTGGTGTAGTTGTTTTTACAATGGAAATCAGTATTCATGTTGTGTTATTTTTTAAATTTTCTTTATGCAAGCTGTAAGGTCATCAAAAATATAAATTTCATTAGTGTCTTAGACCCTCAAATCAATCCTAAACTAAGATTTCCCAAAACTTAAATCTAGCAAAATTCTCTATTTAATGTTTTATTTCCGGTAATTGTAAAAATATCTAGGAATTTCAAGACGTCATTATGAAGATCACTTCAAGCTAATAACATCTGTATTTAGTTTTGCCCAAAAAGGTCAATTCATAATTCAAAATTTGTTACATTTAAGTTAAAGAAAATCGTAGTTAACGTTGGTTGGTTGAATGTTGCTTTACGTCACATCAGCAATTGCTCGCCTATTCGCAACGAGAACTATTTTATTAATCTCTGTGGATTAATCTTTGAACAAGATTGTGTATGCATGTAAACATGGTGAAGTGTGAGAGTGTTTTATGGTCTGCCTTGTACTAACGCACACTCAGAGCAACTTTAACTAGTTCACCAAGTCAGTACGCCACAGACAAGCGTACCACTCCCCCAGTCACATTATACTGATACCAGGTAAACCATTAAAGGCCAACAGCAAGAAAAATTCACTTTTCCACGTGGTCTGAGCAGGGCTCGAACTCGCAGTGGTGAGGGACCCTGGATTTGTAGACAAACGTCTTAACCATTAGGCCACCATGGTCTTAGTTAAGGAATGACAGTGAAACTGAAGCAAGATATGCTGCAAATGACACTACAATAAGACAAACTTTTGTTGTTATTACATTTTATTTATGATAATACCAGTACTAGATTTGTTATATAAAATTTGACTCACAAATATACAATGATCTTAATAAACCATACACAGTAAAAAACAAAACCTGACTGAACTGATCTGTTGTGTTAGGATGCAAAGGCATTTTAAATATCATTTTTATTAATTAACCTGTGAAAAATATCTAACTTGGCTTAGTCTGTTTTAATTGGTTTTTAGTTGTAAGCATACTCCGTAGTGACCTACTCTTTTTCAAACTCTACAGAGTTGTCTTCAGCATGCACTACCGAGACAAGTGACCTTGGATTTGAGTCTTATCCGAAAGACTATACTAGTATTTAGCTTTTTACAGCTCTAGTATGGGCATGAAATGATAATTATTTCAGAAAATTTCCAAGTCCTGAGTGAGGTTCAAACCCACAACCCTTTACTTCTTGTACCACTTGACCATGTCCGCCTATCATATGTGGTGTTCAATTTATCCAAAAACTGTAAAACCTGTGTATAAAGACTACACCATGGAAAATAAGAAATTGCACTTTAAAGCTCTGTCATCTTTATGTAAAAGTTCTTTTTGGTTGTAACCTTAAAACAGTAGTCTTAATGGACAGTTGGTGTAAAGAAATAAGATGTTAAAAACTTCCAAGAATGCCGTACAATTTTTCAATTTTTTATGATTCACAAGTATTTTCAATACTGTAATCCAAAAATAAAAGTAAGTCTATCAAGAAATGATGATCCTCTATTCTCACGACCATCAATGGATGTGAAAATTTTCCAATTTATCCCAATGTTTTTTTGTTTTGTTATTAGAACCTGTATGTATAAGGGCCACCTGCCAATGAAGTTCATTTTACTGGTTCCCTTAGGTGGTCTTTATAGACATGTTTGACTGTATAAAGACCATCCATGGGAAATAAAAAATTTGAACTTGATAATTAGGCCATCGTTATATAGAGGTTCTTTTTGGATGAAATATGAAACAAAGGGACCTGTATATATTATAAGGGCCACCTGCCAATGAAGTTCATTTTACTGGGTCCCTTGGTGGTCTTTATAGACAGGTTTGACTGTATAAAGACCATCCATGGGAAATAAAAAATTTGAACTTGATAATTAGGCCATCGTTATACACCCTTCCGATAAATCGCGACACCTGGCGGGAGTGCCATGATTGATAGTAGAATGTGATGTCATACAGGGAGTTATGAAAAGGAAATACTAGCATTTCGTATTTTCCCTCAATATAATATTGTTTTAAAATTAAATATTAAATTTCAATTTTAATTACATATCGCTGGTATTTTATTCCATGACTTTAAAAAATAATTTGAAATTAATATATTTTTCATTAAAAATTTTAAAAATTCATTTTAATTGTTACATAATAATAACTGTTCCATGACATATTTGTTATTGTAATACCAAGTCATGGGCAGTCATTCGGAACTAATTAGGGCACTGATTTTGATTACCTGATTTACAGGAGAGAAAATGCTTCGGTCCAACCTAAGGACAATTTGCTTATGCATGAATGAATCCAGGTGTGTCAGAAGTAGTCTAAGCTTTTCGTTAATCTCAGAAGATTCTCAGTCGGTAGAATTATTTAAACGAGAGAGAGAGAGAGAGAGAGAGAGCTACAAACATTGCATTTTAAGTATTCTGTAACGAACAAATTATCTATCCGAAAAATTTATAACGAGTCATGGGATAATTATTTATCCGACATTTTGAAACTTAACATATTTGTGTTACAGTTTAAAGATGATAAATAATAATAAACACCGCGTAATTAGTATTAAAAGTTATTTATTTATTTTCATTTTTATACTTTTTGATTTTTTGACAAATAAGTATAATTAGCCAAAGCAGTGATACGACACTACATGAGAATAAATCAGATATTTATCACTGTGTATTATAATCAGGTGTTGACTTGTTCATCTCGTAATCAGATAATCTAGAGACTTGTTAATTGCAAATTGGATTAATGAAACCAATTAAAAGTCCTATTTTTTAAGTCAACTTAGGTAAGGATGCCATCATCTCTACTTAGAATCAGTTGTTATTTATATAAATTTGACCGAAATTTTAACCATACAACCGAAATTTCAATGTTGTTGTTTTTTTTTTTTTTTTTTTTTTTTTTTTTTTAATATTTTTATTATTAATTTTGAAAATAAATTTTCAGAACCTTTAACATTTTTAGCAATAACGGGTGTTTCTTAAATGAAAGTTTAATCCGTTGAACAATGATTTTTAAATACAACTTTAAGATGTCGCTTATTTGTAATCACAGGAAAATTTAAGTTTTCAAATTATTTTGACTATCAATTATGTATCTGAATTGTTTAATTTATATCAATATTTTGTAAATAAGTTTTATGAAAAATCCGATTTTAAAAAATAAATAAAGATAAATAAGAAAAAAGTGGAATAATAAAAAGTGTAGTAATTTGATTAAAAAATTAAAATATTTCCAGTCGGATAAAAATATGAATTTCAAATGTCCTTGAGGGTAATTAAATGGTCCAAGATATTAATAAATATACGTACATGTATTTTATATTTTTCAAATTTGAACATTTACAAATTGCAATTTTCTAGTAAAAATAAAACTTATTATTTTGTTGAAGAAATTACAACAAATTCTACACATTTCTTTACAATGTTAAGTGTCTTTTCGGATGATCATATATGTGTTTAAAATTTGTTTAATTAGCCCATTCATAATTTGTAATTTGTAATTTATTTAAAGTAATATTCGCTTTGTCGGTTTATCATCTCACCTGTAGCTTACATATGCCACCTAACATATACTCGAACTGAGTGAATATACACCCTTTAAAGTAATATTCGCTTTGTCGGTTCATCATCTCACCTGTAGCTTACATATGACACCTAACATATACTCGAACTGAGTAAATATACTGTACATGATGATGGGATCGATAGATAGCCTTCCCGGTGTGACGTCATATCAAGAGCGATAACCAGTTTCCGGCTATTTCTGGAAGGGTGTATATAGAGGTTCTTTTTGGATGAAATATGAAACAAAGGGACCTGTATATATTATAAGGGCCACCTGCCAATGAAGTTCATTTTACTGGGTCCCTCAGGTGGCCTTTATAGACAGGTTTGACTATATATATTAGTGTGTATATATATGTATACATATATATGTTATGCAATGACTAGAAGTTAATTTGAAAAAAATATGTATTATCGTACCTCATTGATTGTTACAAACTGTAGCTTATATGCAATAAAATTTATTATTATATCACAAAAAAACCCTAATACACATTGTATGTTGATGCTCATTAATGGCCATAACATCCAAGTAAGCCATTATGTAACTTTTACAAATGAAATTAAAATGTTGCATAGAATCATCATCATAATATCTCCTTTATTTTGGCACAAATTTACCTGAATGTAAAAAAATATTGCATCACCATTAATGTACTTTGATAATTTGGATTGTTGATTTGTCAATGGGGTTCACCAATGTACCACTCATTGTTGATTTGTCAATGGGGTTCACCAATGTACCACTCATTGTGGATTTGTCAATGGGGTTCACCAATGTACCACTCATTGTTGATTTGTCAATGGGGTTCACCAATGTACCACTCATTGTTGATTTGTCAATGGGGTTCACCAATGTACCACTCATTGTTGATTTGTCAATGGGGTTCACCAATGTACCACTCATTGTTGATTTGTCAATGGGGTTCACCAATGTACCACTCATTGTTGATTTGTCAATGGGGTTCACCAATGTACCACTCATTGTTGATTTGTCAATGGGGTTTACCAATGTACCACTCATTGTTGATTTGTCAATGGGGTTTACCAATGTACCACTCGTTGTTGATTTGTCAATGGGGTTCACCAATGTACCACTCATTGTTGATTTGTCAATGGGGTTCACCAATGTACCACTCATTGTTGATTTGTCAATGGGGTTCACCAATGTACCACTCATTGTTGATTTGTCAATGGGGTTCACCAATGTACCACTCATTGTTGATTTGTCAATGGGGTTCACCAATGTACCACTCATTGTTGATTTGTCAATGGGGTTCACCAATGTACCACTCATTGTTGATTTGTCAATGGGGTTCACCAATGTACCACTCATTGTTGATTTGTCAATGGGGTTCACCAATGTACCACTCATTGTTGATTTGTCAATGGGGTTCACCAATGTACCACTCATTGATGATTTGTTATGGGGTTCACCAGTGTACCACTCATTGTTAATTTGTCAATGGGGTTCACCAGTGTACCACTCATTGTTAATTTGTCAATGGGGTTTACCAATGTACCACTCATTGTTGATTTGTTATGGGGTTCACCAGTGTACCACTCATTGTTGATTTGTCAATGGGGTTCACCAATGTACCACTCATTGTTGATTTGTTATGGGGTTCACCAGTGTACCACTCAATACCCAATATCATTTTTACAAACATAGCACTGCCGTGCTGTTGTACGGCATAGTTGGGAAAATGGTATTGTGGCAAGACAGAATATAATCGAAAATCTCTCTTCCCCCCCCTTTATATTTATAAAAGAGATAACATTATTGTAACATTCATTTAATGGAAATAATACATATATATATATAAGTTCAGGGATAGTAGAGGGAACCAGTGTCTGTAGAAAATCACTGATCTTCTGCAAGTGAACTGACAATTTTTCTCGCACCAGAATCTGTCTCAAGTGAATTCAACCCTAAGGGCTGGGAGATGCTGTGATCCCTAAGCACATGCTTTGGACCACTCTGCCACAACAGCCTCTAGATAACAGTAAATGTAACTGATTCAAAAAAAACAATCAACAGTTCTGCAGATTAATTGTCCTGATACAAAATGGCACCACCAGTTACCTGTTGTTTGTACTAACAATAATGTTTAACTGTTCTGATACAAAATGGCACCACCAGTTACCTGTTTTTTGTACTAACAATAATGTTTAACTATTCTGATACAAAATGGCACCACCAGTTACCTGTTGTTTGTACTTACAATAATGTTTAACTGTTCTGATACAAAATGGCACCACCAGTTACCTGTTGTTTGTACTAACAATAATGTTTAACTGTTCTGATACAAAATGGCACCACCAGTTACCTGTTGTTTGTACTAACAATAATGTTTAACAGTCCTGATACAAAATGGCACCACCAGTTACCTGTTGTTTGTACTAACAATAATGTTTAACTGTTCTGATACAAAATGGCACCACCAGTTACCTGTTGTTTGTACTAACAATAATGTTTAACTGTTCTGATACAAAATGGCACCACCAGTTACCTGTTGTTTGTACTAACAATAATGTTTAACTGTCCTGATACAAAATGGCACCACCAGTTACCTGTTGTTTGTACTAACAATAATGTTTAACTGTTATGATACAAAATGGCACCACCAGTTACCTGTTGTTTGTACTAACAATAATGTTTAACTGTCCTGATACAAAATGGCACCACCAGTTACCTGTTGTTTGTACTAACAATAATGTTTAACTGTCCTGATACAAAATGGCACCACCAGTTACCTGTTGTTTGTACTTACAATAATGTTTAACTGTCCTGATACAAAATGGCACCACCAGTTACCTGTTGTTTGTACTAACAATAATGTTTAACTGTTCTGATACAAAATGGCACCACCAGTTACCTGTTGTTTGTACTAACAATAATGTTTAACTGTCCTGATACAAAATGGCACCACCAGTTACCTGTTTTTTGTACTAACAATAATGTTTAACTATTCTGATACAAAATGGCACCACCAGTTACCTGTTGTTTGTACTAACAATAATGTTTAACTGTTATGATACAAAATGGCACCACCAGTTACCTGTTGTTTGTACTAACAATAATGTTTAACTGTTATGATACAAAATGGCACCACCAGTTACCTGTTGTTTGTACTTACAATAATGTTTAACTGTTATGATACAAAATGGCACCACCAGTTACCTGTTGTTTGTACTAACAATAATGTTTTACTGTCCTGATACAAAATGGCACCACCAGTTACCTGTTGTTTGTACTAACAATAATGTTTAACTGTTATGATACAAAATGGCACCACCAGTTACCTGTTGTTTGTACTTACAATAATGTTTAACTGTCCTGATACAAAATGGCACCACCAGTTACCTGTTGTTTGTACTAACAATAATGTTTAACTGTTCTGATACAAAATGGCACCACCAGTTACCTGTTGTTTGTACTAACAATAATGTTTAACTGTCCTGATACAAAATGGCACCACCAGTTACCTGTTGTTTGTACTAACAATAATGTTTAACTGTCCTGATACAAAATGGCACCACCAGTTACCTGTTGTTTGTACTAACAATAATGTTTAACTGTCCTGATACAAAATGGCACCACCAGTTACCTGTTGTTTGTACTTACAATAATGTTTTTCATCTCTAGCATATCTAACAGTTCAAGAAGATCCATAGTCATACAATGTTTTAGCCAGTGTTTCCATAATCCATAGTGAATTTTACAGATGTATTTTCGGTTCACAGTGGATTATATAAGAAGTTTTTTCACAATCCAAAGTGAATTTTATAGAAGTGTTTTCACAATCCAAGGTGAATTTTTAGATGCATTTTCACAATCCAGGTGAATTTTACAGAAGCATTTTTACAATCAACAGTGAATTTTTAGATGCATTTTCACAATCCACAATCCATTTTATGAGCATTTTCACAATCCACAGTAAATTTTATAAAATCTTTTTCACAATCTAATGAATTTTACATATGCAATTTTCACAATCCACAATCCATTTCAAAGTTTCTGAAGCATTTTTAACAACCCACAGTATAATTTAATGAAGTAACTTAACATTCCATAATATATTTTACAGAATTTATTTGATCATAATACAGTATTTAGAAAATTAGGGTTTGGAGAACTGATTTTATTTTTGTGATTTATTTCCAAAAATATACCAGTTATTTCAAATAATTTCTCGTAAAATTAAAAAAAAAATCTGCTTTACTTCCGAACCAAACCATAATCAGACATCAGACCTGTTAATAGCACAATATACATGTATTGTGAAATCGTTAACTTTCATGGTGTCAGATTTTCTTTCTTCTAAGAAAAAAATACTATTTTGTGGATTTGTAAATTCATAGCTTGGTGTTATCTATCAAGGTTGAATTGTAAAATATACCATTTTGTTGACATGTAAACTTGAGGGTCAGGGTATTCACTAAAGCAATGAAATTGTTTTTTTCATTTTGTTATGGAACTATGAAAGAATTGGACATTTTGCACAGTAAATAATTTGTTTAGTGAATTTTTTTACATGTGCAAAATGTCCAATTCTTTCATACATCAATAACAAAATGAAAATTCCATTTCATTTCTTATAATTCAATTTATAGAAATTTTCCAACAACAAATCAACAATTTAAACAACAACATAGCTAAAGCAAGTAGTATTGCTATGGTATAAGAATTCAAATCATCATCTATAATAAGATGACGTCACTGAGCCAATCCATTCATGCAAACATAACACAAAAGATCTAACCAATCAAAATGCTTGAAACATTACACAAAAGATCTAACCAATCAAAATGCTTGAAACAAAGAACTGAATTAATTTAGTGATAATAAAATGATAAATAAAAGAAATGTTTTCACATTGGGTCAAATAATACATCATTTTGATCAAAAACATAAATACGGTTTTAGATCCACCATTTTGTTTTTACCATACCATTGGATCGTCCATCTTTTAAGACAGCAATTTTTTGGAAGGCTATTTTTACAAATCTCACTTGCCGGTAAATTAAATATTTTATGATTTTAAAATCCATAAAATTTGGATTTAATTCTAAATTTGACTATTTAATCCTAATAAATTGATGTATAAAGTATAATATGGGTAAAAAAATATGTGGTAACAACATCAGCCATTATAAAATTGATGATTTCAGAGTAATATATGATACATTTCTATAGTAAAAAAAGAGGGGAACTTGCATGTTTACTTTTGTTTTTGAATTGATTGAAAACATAATTTTAAAACACACACACACAAAAACAATACAAAGGTAAAAAAGTATGTCATGACCTTCACCTATCAACTTGACATCATTTCAATGCTGACTGCAATAAGTTAAGTAAGAAAACCACATGTCATAATTATCTTTACATCTAACAATTTTACAGTTATTTTGACAAAATTTAGCGAAATAATCAAACTATAGGTTTAAAAAATTGACAAATTAATTTTTTTTCCAACATCTATCCTGTGGTTTTAAAAAACTCCTAATGCCTCGGTCACTCATTCATGGATCAACTCGCCGGATTAGCTACAGATCTATATGATTTGGCACCGTTCCTTGGTAATCTGCATTGGTCAGTAGCTTTCCATATAATAGCCATAGTCATATATAGTACCGGTAGTTCTCAAATGTGACAATTTATGAACATATCAAAAATTGGACCATGGATCAAAAAACCATAGTATATTCTTATTAAAACAATATTAGATTGTACCGATTCATTTTAGTCCCTCTCAAAACCCTTATTAACACATGCTTATTTGAAAGCCTAAACCTCATCAAGGATTTTTATGGCTACCTATGCACATGTTTCAGTGCAGTTGATACTGATCATTGCACATCTGTGCGAGATTCATGTTGGACTATGGAAATTGGCTTTTCCAGGGTCATCTGTGAAATTTAATCCTTAGCAGAACCAGCTAGCTGATCTGTTAATGTGTGATTGGGGCATAAGAAAATCATGGTACATGGTTCAAATACAAAAGTACATCATTTCTATTGGTAGGAAAACAATCCTTCCAACAGACAGACAGAAAAGGTTGTAACATAAATTACATAATATACTTTTTTTAAACAAGCATATGAAAAATCTATGGAAGGCTAAAAAAGAGGTAAAGATGAAAAACTAAGAATTCATTTAATATGGCCTTATAGCTAAACAACAATCAACACCCTTTTAAAAACCATACTAGTAACAAATATATTCACTGATGTGCTGTCATGATACGGGTAAACCCATACACGTATAACATCCCAGATTGTCCAGGATTTAGTAAGTAAAATATTCTTATATCGCTGAAATCAGTTTTTATTTACACAATTTTTTCCCATCAGAAATTTTAATCTTGTTCTGAAGGCACGCACCATAGCAGACAATCTCTTATCTTCAACTGGAAGACTTTTAGCTATTTTTCTCTGATTTCTGAAAAAAAGACAAAAATAAAGGTACATTTTTGTCCTATAGTGTTTGTCTTCTAGTGATTGCTTCTTAGTGAGAATTTGTGGTTGTATGTTTTTGATTGATATGGTTATTGCAAGTAAAAGTTATATACATGTATATATGAATATACAAATTTGTGCAGACAAGAATTTCAGATAGATGGACGGGAATGCAAATTTAATATCCCCCTCTTTCTTCAAAAGGCGGTGAATAAAAAAAGGTAGATAACCTTTGGAAAAGCTTTTGTGCAAGTAAATGCCCTTATCACGGCCTCTGGAATTGTACCAGAGTCACATCCTTTGAACATCATTGTATCCAAACACAGAAAATCCTTGACCTTTATTTGTTTCATGCATTTGTGAAAAATAAACTTTTAATTCTTTAAAATAAATTCCCCTTTTTGGAGATTCAAAATTGTATTACCATACTTTAGCTCCTTATTATAGCAACATAAATATCAAGTTATATGACTTTAAGTATGTTACTATGGCAACATAAAAACTAACTTACAATGAAACTATGTGTTTATAAAACTTTGGTTAAGTACGTTACTATGGCAACATAAATATCAAGTTATATGACATTAATATTCTGTTTTAGTATGTTACTATGGCAACATAAAAACTAACTTACAATGAGACAATGCATTTATAAAACTTTGGTTAAGTATGTTACTATGGCAACATAAATAATCAAATACTAACCTTATTATAATTAAACTGTGTTTATAAAATCCTCTTTGCATAAGGCTTTGAGCAAAAAATAACCTGCATTGTGCAGCAACAACAGGGTCTCCCATTTCAATGGCTACTCTCAGTTGTTTGAAGGAAATTTTTCCTGCTTCTTCTGCCTGCAATATACATCAATTGACGTTTCACCCGCCATGCCTTTTATGTTCAGACACTGGCCGCCATCATGGTACCAAAACAGCGTCACAGCAACTAATGATGTATTAGTGTCAGTGACGTCATTTAAATGGCCTAATTCAGGCAGAGTTTTCATTCATTTTACATTTGTCGAAACATTGTAGGCGTGGCCAGTGATCCATCAATTATTTATGACATTCTGTAAGGGAAAAAGGCCCTTAGAACAATGAAATCATCACGATAGAAAATAGGAGCGCATTACATTTGGCCAAAATTTTCATAATCCCTATATGTCATTTGCACGAAGGGTGTATACTACTATTGCGCAAATCTTAATTGCCCATGTTAAACTGTTAAATAAACAACACCTGACCAGTTTAAGTTCACGATACATCACTGTAAAATTATCTACGCTAGTGTCAAATGGCCAGGCTCAGTTTAATTCAAACTGTTGTAAACTGCAAAAGAACCCGAAACAATGGACATGAATCTTCCCATTCTCACTTTAGTGAATAATTCTACACAAACCATCCAAATATTTTTATTTTTGTGTAGACGCTACTTAACAGATTCAGAGTACCAGTACAACTAATATTAAGATGCTATCATCGGATACCTTTTAACCAAATTTTAACAGACTTTTAATGGTACTTTTATCTGTCTTTGCAATAAGTATAATCTACTTGAAATCCCACTTCCACCTCCCCGTGATGAGGAGGGTCAACAGGCACCTGGCTACTGGAAGGGGTAGTGCTTATTTAACATGGCAATTGCGTTTTGGGCATTTATTTAACATGACAATTACGTTTTGTGCAATCGTAATAAAGGCCTTTCAGCAATCGTCATATTTTCTTTGCACATAAGTCATATGGATTTGCGCAAATGTAATGCACCGAGAAATTAGATTTTGAATGCAATAAATATAGCCAGATATGAATGCATGGCTTTGTGTTTGTAACAATTTCTCCACAAAAACTTGGATAATTTCACTTTTATTATTGTTTTTGCATAACCCGAATTTGGTGCTTCAAAATATTTCAAAAAGTGAAATTCTCAATTGTTCTACCTAAGGGACCTTTTCGCTTATGGAAC
This sequence comes from Anadara kagoshimensis, assembly GCA_021292105.1. Lineage (NCBI taxonomy): Eukaryota > Metazoa > Mollusca > Bivalvia > Arcoida > Arcidae > Anadara > Anadara kagoshimensis. The sequence continues at coordinate 23,065,937 of CM037874.1, forward strand.
ATATTAAAAACAAAGATGCGGCAGTTAAATTATTTTACAAAATGTACATCCCTGTATGAAATTTTTAGTCATTTCCATATACACGTATTTATAATCAAAATGGTTTTTTTGTTTTATGAAGCCTTTGAAGCAGATAGAATTTACACTTAAGTCGGAGAACCAAAGGACACAATTCAATGACTTTTGAGTATGTAAACAAATGATGACAAATGTTTCAGTGATTCCCATATATTTACAATCAAAATATCATTCTATGAAGACTTTAAGGCAAATTGAAGTCCGAGAACAACAGTGTAAAAAATGATGACATAATTAATCTTCGACCTCTGTGTATGTGTAGTGCAATGGGGTGCATCAACAAGAAATTATGACAATTGTGGTTAGGGTTTCTCAAAGGACAAATATTCAATTGGGCTGTTCCATCTTTGTGTAAATCCAGACATAAAGTGACAAAATAAAATTTTGTTTTGTTTTCCTCACACTGGTTTGAAGACAATTGGGAATAACAAATTATGCAAGAACAGCTCCAATGCTCTTGCAATTTTCTATTCTTGACCATCTTTATACCAGTCTGAAGAAAAAAATCATTCCTTCAATAAGAGTTAGTTGAGTAATGGTATTTTACATCCCAGTCAAGAATTTTTCACATTTACCGAGACGTCGCCAGCTATACGCGAAAGAGCGTGCGTTGCGCAGATGGCATTATACAGCAGGGTTCTTTAGCATGCCAAGCCTACCATGACACGGAACCTCCCACTTATGGAGCCTTCAATAAGATAAAAAGTAATCAGTTTATCAGATTCCTGTAATGAGGATCATTTTGTGCAGAACAATAACATGAGCAGATCATTTAATTACCAAAGAAATCAACGACAAAAGACTGTTTCTACAGACATTTTGTCATAATGTCAATGGATTCTGCATTTTTTTTTTTTGGGGGGGGGACATAAAATGAACTCTGTGGCAAATAAATGATCCCATTGTGAGATTGATTTGCGCAAAATGTCTGTCATAATACAGTCAAACCTGTCCATAAAGGCAACCCAAGGGAACCAGTAATAATGACCTTTATGGGAAGTGGCCTTTATCATGTTTATATACAGGTTCATATAATTGAATAAAGAACAATTGGGATACAATTCTACTGGCCTTTATAATGAGGTGGCCCTTATATAGAGGTGGCCTTTAAGGCAGGTTGGACTGTAATGCAGTCTGACAGATAACTTATAGGGCTTAATTTGGAAAAAACTTACTGCATAGAAATTTTTTGAAGATTTTTATGGAAGATGACCAGTAACACTAAATTAATCTGACTTACGTGAAATTGAAAATAATCCCCGAGTGATGAGTAGGCCCCACCTAAGGTTGACAACCAGGCCATGGCTTCTTCCAGGATCATTCTCTTGACCACCTGGCCCTCCATTCTATAATCCCTGAAATTAATTGATTAAAAGAGGTTGGAATTCATAGTCCAGTTAGACAATTTTAATGATATAATAATCAGAAATTTAAACTTAAAAACTGTAAATGTACTTAGCATCACATGGTCAAATTGTCTTGGTTTCTGACCATTCTGCGGAGTGTAATATTCACAGATTTATGAATATGACTATAAGATTCAAAATCACAAAATGGATTATGCATTGTATGGCAATTGGTTTTGTCTTCAGACAATGACGCTGTTGCTTTGGTGAGGGGTGGGTGGGTGGTAGTAGTGGGGTGGTGGTGGGGGTTACACAGTGGTTGAGTGGTTCAAGACAGTTGTGGGATGAAAAATGGTGTGTCATAACCACCAACATCAAGAATCTTTCACTTATATTAAGACAGTTCTGGGATGAAAAATGAAGTAACACTCCCATAGACCATCTGAAAGCCAGCTGACTAAACTGAATGTCTATGTCACTAGCCAAATTTACCTGAACAAATTACATATAATGATAAAAAATTGTTTTAAACACCTCTGAACCTTTACTTACCAAGCAAAATACGTTTTTTATTTTTTTTTGTGCACTGGAGTATATACATGTACTAACTAATCAAAGTCCAGTTTTTGTATTGGATATTGGGATTTAATTTTCATAACAAAGTTAACTTACCAAGCAAAGTCCAGTTTTGGTATTGGATACTGGGGTTTAATTTTTATAACAAAGTTAACTTACCAAGCAAAGTCCAGTTTTTGTTGTGATACTGGGGTTTAATTTTTTTAAAAAAGTTAACTTACCAAGCAAAGTCCAGTTTTTGTATTGGATACTGGGGTTTAATTTTTTTAACAAAGTTAACTTACCAAGCAAAGTCCAGTTTTTGTATTGGATACTGGGGTTTAAGTTTTTTTTTACAAAGTTAACTTACCAAGCAAAGTTCAGTTTTTGTATTGGATACTGGGGTTTAATTTTTATAACAAAGTTAACTTACAAGCAAAGTCCAGTTTTTGTATTGGATACTGGGGTTTAATTTTTATAACAAAGTTAACTTACCAAACAAAGTCCAGTTTTTGTATTGGATACTGGGGTTTAATTTTTATAACAAAGTAACTTTCAAGCAAAGTCCAGTTTTTGTATTGGATATTGGGGTTTAGTTTTTATAACAAAGTTAACTTACCAAGCAAAATCTTATTTCTGTATTGGATACTGGGGTTTAATTTTTATAACAAAGTTAACTTACCAAGCAAAATCTAATTTCTGTATTGGATACTGGGGTCTAATTTCTATAACAAAGTTAACTTCAACACATCGATCAAAGTCTTTTATCGGCTCCACAAATTGCTGTTTTAAATCCTATGTTTTTTGTAATACTTTAAAATCGTCTCCTGAATGTCCTTGACCTAGATATTTCACACATGACACAAGATGCTACATGTGCATCAACCTCCCATGTTGCTTGGAGATATGGCACAATCTGTGTGTAAGAAAGCTTAAAAATAGTCCAAAGTTTTTCTGAATTTGATTTATTACTCTGTCATCTTTATAATAAACTGATGTTTTTCTCTGATGGCTCGTTCAGGTGTGATAAAATATTTGACTGCCGTAAACAAACACAAGCATGTTGTTTTAGTCTCTTTATGTGCCAGGAAGCCCAGGCCGATTTCTCCATCATTAAATACTACTGGGAGAGTTCTCGGCCGTAAAAACGGTAATCATACAACACTCGATCTATGTCAACATAGAATAGAACCTGCATCTCTCCATACTAACTACCCTCTATATCCTGAAATATAGAATTCAAATTTATATACTGTAAATTCCAGATTTCTACAATTTTAAAATTTTAAGTACTTAGCCAAGTTAACAAAATTTGTGAAAATATAGTCCTCTCTAAATTGTTTTTCACAAATTTGTTAAAAGAATTTTTCATAAAGTAATAGCCAATGACAGTTCAAATGTACAGGTGAAATGATGTGCCTATCTCACAATACAATATGTTTATGGTTTAAGACCATGATTCAATACTTCTTCAATAAAATAAAAATACCATTCAAATAGCAGTTTTTGAAAGAATTTCACACAATACTAGTATAAATATTGTTTATCAATAATTATTTGCCTGTGGTACATATAATTTAACTGGCAATAGTAAAATGTTTCACTTTGTACAGTACTGAGGTAATGATTTGCTAGGCAGTGTGTCATGTGTTAACTGTCATGTACCAACCAATGTGTATAGTACTGTAGGTCAGTGTGTCAAGTGTCAACTGTCATGTACCAATTTATACAGTACTGCTAGATTATGGTTTGCTAGCCAGTGTGTAAAGTGTCAACTGTCATGTACCAATGTGTACAGTTCTGCTAGGTTATGATTTGCTAGGCAGTGTGTCAAGTGTCATGTACCAATGTGTACAGTACTGCGAGGTTATGATTTGCTAGGCAGTGTGTCAACTGTCATGTACTAATGTGTACAGTACCGCTGGGTTATGGTTTGTAAGGCAGTGTGTCAACTGTCATGTAACAATGTGTACAGTTCTGTGAGGTTATGATTTGCTAGGCATTGTGTCAACTGTCATGTACCAACGTGTACAGTTCTGCGAGGTTATGGTTTGTAAGGCAGTGTGTCAACTGTCATGTACCAATGTGTACAGTTCTGCGAGGTTATGGTTTGCTAGGCAGTGTGTCAACTGTCATGTACCAATGTGTACAGTTCGATGAGGTTATGATTTGCTAGGCAGTGTGTCAACTGTCATGTACCAACGTGTACAGTTCTGCGAGGTTATGGTTTGCTAGGCAGTGTCAACTGTCATGTACCAACTTGTACAGTTCTGCGAGGTTATGGTTTGTAAGGCAGTGTGTCAACTGTCATGTACCAACGTGTACAGTTCTGCGAGGTTATGATTTGCTAGGCAGTGTGTCAACTGTCATGTACCAACGTGTACAGTTCTGCGAGGTTATGGTTTGTAAGGCAGTGTGTCAACTGTCATGTACCAATGTGTACAGTTCTGCGAGGTTATGGTTTGTAAGGCAGTGTCAACTGTCATGTACCAATGTGTACAGTTCTGCGAGGTTATGGTTTGCTAGGCAGTGTGTCAACTGTCGTGTACCAATGTGTACAGTTCTGCGAGGTTATGGTTTGCTAGGCAGTGTGTCAGCTATCATGTACCAATGTGTACAGCTGTTATGTTCAACTAGGCATTGTGTTAGCCGTCATGTACCAATGTGCACTGCAATGTTATGGTTTGTATGGTTATTGTCAACTTGCACACACAGAGTTATGATGGTATGATTTTTTAGACAGTGTGTTAACTGTCGCTTAAATATTGCGTTGACACTGACCAGCTGACCGGCCGGCTACAGTGAGGTCATCAATCACCTGCCACTTTGCGAAATTATGATGTTGGATCTATCGGTTTTGTGGAGTATTGTGATTATGTTTTCATCTCTATCTGAACTGTTAGCCTTGAAATGTAATGCGTCGTTGTGTTTCAAGCATTGGAAGCATTAAAGAGTGATGCAAAGAGGACATCCAAACTTCAACAAAACCAGGATTCAGGTTAAGAATCTGTTTCGTATAAATGTTTAGTAATAAAAAAAATGGAAATGTCGCGACTTGCCCTTATTCCGGGTAGTGAACAGATCGATCAAAATAAATTTATTATCCTTAATGATGATGAGTAAACTTACTAATCAAAACGGAATTATCAAATTAAAATAAATAATTGACGAGAAATCAGCTAAAACTTCCGAAAAGACAAAAATCTTTGCGAATCCGGTTAGGCGTTTATGTCGAAACCGTTTTTCTATTTCAGAATTAGTTTGAAATTATGAAAAATGAAAATGGCGGATATTTATAAACACGAAATATGTGTCAATTTGTTTTACAGTGATTACCTTCAACGCAATCGCTAACGAGTTGTATTTCCATGAAACAAAATAATGTGACACTATTTATACATAGACATACAGACCGGTAAGAAATCAATGTGCTGTTTCACATATTTATACCTAGATTAGTTAATAAAACAAGTGCCAACTTGTTTCACTTTGTTTTTGTCTCTAATTCTTAATCCTTTTGGATTTTAATGTTGATTTTTTAGTTCATTAACATAATTTTCATGGTTAAAAAACCTTCAGTGATTGAAAACAGGGATGAAGCTGAAGAATTTTCAGTTGGGACCCCAGTTCACATTTGGCTTAAAGGATAGATTATCGACTGGTTATAGAATTATATTAATTGGAAGTGGAATGCTTGTCTGTGACTCTGTTAGGCAGCACCTTTAACCCACAACCCGATATTAATACAGTGGTATGAGGGTAAGCTCCTCTTACACCTTCAACATTCACAGGCATATAGTATCATGATGAGAATTTTCTAAAGCACACACCATTGCAAGTGACTAATGATATGATTAAAACTTGACAGGCTTGTACCGAAATAATTTTAGTTTTAGCTCAGCCCCTTTAAGTTTCACTGCATGAAGAGCCCCAGCCCCCGAGAGTTGAAAATGCTTTTTCACTTATATCGAGACGGTTAATTCTAGGATGGTGGGTTGGAGTTTTTTTACCCCAGTCAAGATTATTCATTATTCACCTAAATTGAAATGAAACATTATGGGATGATATACTAGAAAGATGGTGCTTTAAGATTTATATTGGAATGGTCGCTTATGTGGATGGTGGAGTGGAAATTGGCATTTATTCACTTATACCAACTTTTTTTCGAGAACCAAGTCTGGGATATTTAAGAAGGTAATGTTGATTTTACCCTGTTAAAATTTTTATATTCATTCCGAGAACTAAATTATTGGAATCCCCTGCCAGCATCAGTAAGCCAGTCGCCATCCCTGGAGGTTTTCAAGGAGTCAATTCAGACCTTACCTAAGTGGATCTCAACTACAGTCAGCTGCTAAACTCAACATGAAGGTTTTATTATTGTTATTTTAATCACAACTTTTTGGGACAGCGGTCCATCTCATTGCACAACATGTACAGTTTCCTCATCATTTATGTCCAAGTTAGATTTTTGATGAGTGCAGTCATTGTAGTTGAAGTCAGTTCTAAACAGCACCTTAAAGTCAAACTGGTCCAGCTCGATCAGCTGATCATGATATCCATGTCACATGTAAACAAACAAGAGGATTTGTCAAAATTTACATAAAATCGGAATAAATTCAATAAATTTTATCTGTATTGTCATAAAAATGATTATTGGGACGAACTGTAATTAATTCTTTCGAAAAACGCATTTTATTATTTTTCTTAAAAATCGTTCGTTTGTGAAAACGTCTTTCCCGTCTTGACGAACGCCATTTTTGTTTACACTGCATTCAGCGAGAGTCACAGATGCACTCAAAATTTTGATTCAATTAAGTAATAATATGTGAAAAAGAGTTACTGGAGAAGTCATATACTGTGGTTCTAACCTCGTAATAGTTTTGTGTCAGGTAACTATGGTTATCGATTTATCTAACTTGAAATCAGCAAATTTTGTATCTTCCCGCATTGTATACTGTGTGATCATGGTTGATGCACGTGGGAAAATCGGTCGCTGATTGGCTTACAGTGGTTATCGATTTGAATTGAACTTTGACACAATCAAAAGAAATCATGGCATCGCGAATCTTGAAACGCTACACTTGGAGATCAGCCAGAATGGCGAAAGAAACGTAAATATTTGGTGTTCAATCAACCTATTTAACTTATTACTTGTTTCAATGAATTATTTTCACGATAATCGTTTCTTGGTTTCATTTCTAATGTACGAGACCGGCGAGATTTCCCCCCATATGGAGCTCACTTCCTGTCAATTTGACCCCTTCAATGGCCTTGAGAAAAGTGATGCATGCGCGTCGTCAAATGATTTGGACGTACGGTCTATGGAATTTTTCCACAATTTTCTATGACGTCATAATACATACGTGTTACCTATGGACGGGAAATTCCCCGAATAAAGATACAGAAAATAAGATGGCAACACTTGCTATTGGTATCACTTTCTTTGTGACATAAAAGTTTTTTATTTTTTTAATGTAAAATCCAATGAACTTGGGTAGTGCTCATTGATTTGAGTTTAGTCATAACTGACATTCACATAAAGTTGATTATCATAAACTGTTTTTCGATAATGTGAATTTTACATGCTGAAAATGGTACTGTTTTCCTTGCCATAGGATTGTAACTGGTTGTCCTGGCATAATAGACTGAAGAGTTGGTGTTGAGTGTACCAGCACTTGTAAGATCACCCATTAGTGTACACTATTACATGTACAAGTACTTTAACAGTATCAGGTAAATTCACCCTACTGTAAATTTGCCGCTTTCGATACCGTCCCCACTGCCAAAGTTTCCCCATCACATTCGCCCCAAATTTTTGAAGAATTGTCTTTTTTTGAGATTTCAAAAATAAAATAAAATTATATTTTTGACAACCTCTGATATGCCTAATTAACTATAAACATATTTGTAAATATGTATTGGTTGTATCACAATGTTTTATGTCGGGCACTCATTATGCAAAATGCAATGACTGAATTCACACCTCAGCTAGCCCAGGCATGGTGTGATTACTGTAATCAGTGAATGTAAAATAGTGATTATCAAAAGTCCTTTATAATATTATCATGATATAATAAAACAGTGGGTACAGTAAAAAAAAAAATTAAATATTTATAAAAGATAACGTTAAGAGTATTGATTGATTACATTGATATTGTTGGAAAAATCATTAAAAAATACCACATGCTCCTTAAGAAACCATTTCTCTGTTCCTAGTAACATCAGATGCGTTGTTCACTTGAACGCTTCTAGTGAAATCTACTATGATGGTGTTTTTGAAATAAAAATTATTTTGTCAAAAGTAACATTGGCAAAGTTTAATAATACAATTAAATATAAAGTGAATATATATGAAGTTAAATCCTTTAATGATTCCTTATTAACTGGATGCACTAATATATTTCATTTCTAAAGTAGCATTATTTTTATATTGTGTTTTTATCAAAAAAAAAAAAAATTAAAGAAAATATTTGTTATAATTATGGTCATTGGTATAAAAATGGGGGCGATTTTGACAGTGGGGCTGAATTTGCAAGAAGAGGAGGCAATTTTGACATGGGGCAAATTTGTCGAAAGTGGGGGTGAATTTGACTGGGGCAAATTTACCGTGGCATGAATTGACTTGAATTCACTACAACACAGATCAATAATACTGGTACTTGCACAAAACTCAAGCACCACACGAACCTGTGTTTAGATTAATCTTTAAATTTTCTCATTGCATATGAACCCTGAAGAATTGGTGATTGGACATAAAACAACATTTAACCATCCAACAAAAATCTTCTAAAATTTTAATATTTTTTTCTTATTTTGTATTTCAGAAATTTGCAACAGTGATGAGAATAGAATGATTATGTAGGCAAATACAACATGTTTTAATATATAAATTAAAGATGGAAAATTATCATAATACGGGAGGAGCAAAACCATCAGCTTGGACAGCCAGGGCTGGTGTAGTGGTTGATCTGGAGCCTCCTCTTAGTGCTAGGTCAGGACCACAAAGACTGTCTGGTACTGGTCAAGATGGAAGACCATTAGAACCTCAGAATTCTAGTGTTATACAAAGCAGGAATTATCCTGATTATGAAGAAATGAATTCGTTACCAATCATGAATGCTGCTGTAACTAGTAATATGTTCATGCAAACAGTTAACTTTGATGTTGCCATGAAAAACCAGATTTCTCAAAACAATGGAATGAATACAAGTGATGGACAGCTAGACAGATCTATGGGTTAGTTCAAAGAATCTATATTATGTATTGTAATGGAAGGTCTAAGATTTTTGGCCTCTAATTTTGATTGGTCCTACATAATGTTAAGAAAGTCCAACAGCAGCATTGAAAGCTTCATGTGTAAATTATGTTTTCTTACCCAAATAGTTGTATTATTGTGGTAAAAAATACTACAGGTCCATTGGATTTTTACAGTTTACATATCAAGTCAAATCAAAAAGTCTGGGACCCTGGACCTGGGAATTTTGATTCCCTTATGATCCCAGACTATAGTTGTCATCTAAGCTTATGGAAGGGGAAGCACTTGTTCCCATGTAGCTTTTCATAATTTTTAAGTATTTAGTAACTTCGTAATATATTGCAATATGTATTGCAATATCTTCTGAAATATTGCAATATATTGCAATATGTTTTTCTTCCTAATATCCATCCCTAGTCATCAGTGCTATGGCCAACAAAATTTAATAAAATAAAAAAATATAATAATAATATCTTTGCATTGAGGATCCTAGCAATTGTAAACATGTCAAAATATAGTTTATTATTTATTCAAGAACTTAATCTTTTCTTCAATTTTCAAATACATGCAAATATTCCTGAATTAAAAGGCAGAACTTAGTAATGTAACAAAATGACTGCAAAGTAATGTTAAAATTTATTTTTGTACACAGAAACATCAATGGATCTTCTAGAACAGCAACAAGCAATTGAACAAGCAAGATTACTACAGAGATTTAAAGAACTAAGGCAAATGCAACTACAACAACAAGAACTATTAATGCAACAACAGAAAAATCAGCTGGATGCTTTGAAACAAGAACAAAAACAAGTCCAGAACATCCTGGCTAAGCAACGACAAAATAAGTGGGGTATGATTATAAATAAGTCTTATAATAAAAACAAACATACCAATCCATGCCCAAACCACAATCCCAGAGTAAAGTAAAATTAAAAAAACAAACATTCCAATCTATGTCCAAAACCACAATCCCAAAGCAAAGTAAAAACAAACATACCAATCCGTGTCCAAACCACAATCCCAGAGCAAAGTAAAAATCTTGAAAGTGGCAAATTAAGTTAAACACATGAACTTGCACCAGAGAAGTGAGGCTGGGTGCTCCAGAATGGTAATCACCCTATATTATCTGTTCCTAATATCATAGAACAAACATGTGTCTATGTATTTAAATATGGTGTACCTGGGAACTCTACTCTGGCCCCTTATTTTGTTCTGGGTCAATAAATATCTGATAAAATAAAAACTGCACTATTAAGCAGGCCCCATTGTAGCAAATGGTCTAAAGTACACAGTGCCTCTGAGCTCACTGCCTAGGCTTAAATACATCCTAGTGTGAGAAAGTTTTATGGTCACACCAAAGACTGTATTTTTTTTTCAGGCACACCATCCCATGACCGACTATATAGTGGTAACATCTTGACTCTGATGTAAATTTCCATTGCTTAACTCTATATAAGTAAAATATTCTTGTTTTGAACATTTAACATCAATCAATCAATCATTTAATATTTTTGTATTCAGTCTGATGTGAATGATGGCCTGATTATTATTGGGCAACAATTACGCTGGTATCAATTTAGCAGATAAGGCCTAAAAAAAATATGTGTGGGTCCGCTAACCTGACCAACCCAACTAAAACAAGACCGACTCCAGTTTTTTTCTCCAGATTTTTAAAAATCCGTTTTTGTTTTTCGATTAAAACTCTATTGTATCAAAAACAAGTCAGCAAAACTTTAAGCAGTGAATACATGTGGAAGATACAAGTATTTTAGTTATATTTTTAATTTTAAATTGCATCTACTTGCTATTAAAAAAAAATCAACCTACCGACCCTTTATAATAATTCTATGTTAGCGGAAACACACATATTTTTTTTTTTGGCCTAACTAAATAATTTTAGAAACAAGTCAGTAAAATGGTTGTTAATAAACTGTGTTTTATTAATTTTCTTCTATTTCAACAAATAACAATTTTTGCTGTGTGATAACTAATTTTTGTAAGGTATAGTGGAGACAACATTGTTGTTGTCAAACAGCATTGACCTGTCTGCTTGATCTTTCATCAGGAATATTCATATAGATGGATCTACCCTATACATGGATTGTGTTAAGATTCACAGTTAATTATAATATACACAAAACAAATGATTTGTGTTCGCATTATGTTGATGAGATTATTAAGTGCTAAACCAAATGCGCTCATCCATAATAAATATTTAAATTAAAGGTCAAACAGACAGGTTTGTTTGGCAATATACTTGCTATGTTTCCATTCCTGGTAGCCAAAATTGCCATTGGCTACTAATTTCTGAGAAATTCTTTCAAAAAGTAATCTATTTTAGCAAATTTGTGGAAAAATACTTTAAATAGGGCTATATTTTCACAAATTTTGGAAATTTGGCTGCTAATTATTTTAAATTTATGGAAACCTAGTACTTGTATCTATTTAAAATTTTTTATTTATATTAATAGTTTATAATAGTAAGTAACTTAATACTACATACTTATACTTTGATTATCAGGTGGAAAACCCAATGGGGCCATAAGAGGTCCAAGTAACTGTAGTACTCCACCACTCAGAAAGAACCCAGGTGTGGTCCATACAACAAGGCCAACAACAGGGTCAACTGGATCAAGTAATTACACTTCACAGTCTGAATCTAATGCTCAGCATGATGTAACACAGGTAAATCTCTACCACATACTCTCTCTCTCTCTCTCTCTCTCTCTCTCTCTCTTACATATTGCAGACATTCCCTCTATTTCTCCCCTTTTCTTCTATCATTCTCTAGGCAGATCTAGGCAGGTACCCCCCCTTCTCTCTCTCCCTCTCTTGTCTTTTTGTCTTTCAGTCTCTGCCATTCTCTGCTTTTCTCCCTCTCTCCTCCTGTCATCATTTACATCAAGTTTTCAGGAAAGTTTTTGTTTTAACATGTGCTGGAACTTTTTCTTGCCCGTGATTTTCTAGTTCACATAAAAGAAAAGGAGTTTTGAACTTCATATTAGTGCTACAATAAGTGAGTTGGAAAAGTTATCAATGGAGCATTATTGAAGGCTTTACTGACAATTGAAGAGTTATAATTTTTGTTGTTTTGTTATTTAAAAACATTTTTTGAGAAAATCTTGTGCAATTGTATTTTGTGAAAATAAATCCCATTGAAGCCTGAATAAGTAAAAATTTTCATTAGCTTCAAGCATTGTGGTGCAATGTATTAACTAACCAATGAAATATCAGAATTTAATACCCCACAAACATTTGTGAGTTTATAGTATGCTTTAATAACGTAAATATGTTTTCTTTAAAAAAAAAAAATAAAAAAAAAAAAACAAGAAAAAGAGGATAAAAACATGAAAATTATGAATGGTCAACAAAACTCGTAAGCTTTTTACTGACCAGTACCAGTAGGAATTCAGAGAAGATTTAAAATACATATATAGTTGAACTTGCCTTAAATTCAACTCTGTATAAGTGCCACCTGCTTCTAAAGACAAGTAAAATTTCATCTTACCGGGTAATCACTATTCATTTTATTTAAACTGCATGTATGGGTCATCTGCCCATGAAGGTAACTTTTATTTGTTTCCTTAGGTTGCTTTATAGACAGGTTTTACTGTATCTCCTAATTGTTTATATTTATTTACCAAATGTTTTCAATGATTTATTTTAACAGTCAACAGGACAGCTACCTCGTCCAGTTATATATGTACCATTAGATGATGAAACAGATGAAATCAAAACCAACCCTGATTTATTTAGTGACACAAACTCGTATGTCGGAAGTCTAGCAACCACAGAGGAGGGAATTTATCCTGTCCCAGAGTCTGCCTCCGAGGCCAGCGGAGATGTATACAGACCAAATAAACAGAAACCATTAAAATGTCCAAAACTGAAACCATCAAAACATCATCGGGACTTTGTAGGTTTAAATATTATTCTTTCTGTTTATTTTGTTACCACTTGACCAAATTGAATGTACAGTTAAACCTGCTAAAGTGACCACCTCTAATTAAAGCCTGTCTGTCCATCAAAACCCCTGTTTTTATGGCCCCTTTGGTTTATATTTCATCCAAAAAGAACCATTATTTAAAGATACATGTATTTTGTTCTTTAAGTTAATCAGTGTTTCAAGGTCCACATGCTTTATATCAGAACCAAAAAGAACATTTTTTAAAGACCACTTGTCTATATCCTCTAAGGTTGTTGTCCCCATGCTTCATATCAGAACCAAAAAGAACATTTTTTAAAGACCACTTGTCTATATCCTCTAAGGACGGTGGTCTATCTACACAGGGTTTACTGTATTCAATATGGAAGGTCCTACTCATTTAATGAATAGCAAAATTTATTACAAATATGGCAATCTGAAATCATCACTTGTGAATGTTTTCCTTCATTGCTTTTCTCTTTTTTTTTACATTTCTAACAACAGAAAGTTACAACATTTGGTGAAAATGTTGAATACAGCCAGAGATTTTGTTCGCCTAAAATTACCGGTACTACTGAATAAAGGTAGTTTCCCCTGAGGAAAAATGACTTAAAATTTCCCAATTTGACCACTAAAATTTCCCCCAAAATACAGCAATAAACTAGCAAATTAAATGTAGTTGTCCTTAGTCACAAAATGTTAGATATTGTAACAATTTAACATCTCTATAATGAGGATCTTAAGCTACTGCAAGCATGTCATAATGCATACTTCAGGACTTTAAATTTTCCTTGTTTTAAAGGCATAAGCCATTATAAGGTATTTTTTGAAAGATGTTACAAAATCACTGACAGCAATGTCACTTCCATTGTACAATGCCATTTTGAGTTTTTTTAGTTACTTTCTATTTACTTGCTAGTTATTACCCTGTTGTATGTTTTTCTTTGCTATGTTATTTTGTTAGACTTGCCTGTTTACATTTTTAATTTCATTCTGTAGACTAAAGACCATGGTAGTGAGTTCCATGACATATCTCGTACCATAGATTTAGATGAGCCAGATGAAGGTATTGGAACCCAGTCTTTGAGGTCATCGGCTCGTGTGGAACATCAAGACCAGGTAGATGAGGACAGTAATGAAAATGAGGAAGATGTTGCTAATATGGATGATGTTGATGAATCAAGCGATGGTGATGGTGATGACAATGATGATGATGACGATGATTATGATGATGAACTTGAAGAACAGATATTAGAGGATGAAGATGATGAAAGTGGAGATGAAAATCAAAATAACACCTGCATAGAAACTGGGGCTGTTAAGGTAACACAGGGTTAGATTTAATGTTACCCAAAAAGTATATGACAAAGCAATATGACTGACACAATTTACTGTATTGTATTCAAATTGTGATACAGAGAGCCACTCATGATAATTATGACTACAATATATATATTGCTGGCCACGTCTGCGATGTTCCAACAAAGGGTCGGCATGCTTGAATTACACGCTAAAAGAATGAAAACTCAGCCTGATTTGTGCCTTTTAATGTCCTCACTAACACTAGTAGGTCATTAGTAACCGTGATGTTGCTTTGGTACCCTGATGGTGGCCAGTGTCGAAACATAATAGGCATGGCAGGTGATACGACAATTACATTACACGAGTGGCTCAGTGTTAGAATGTATATCTCATGAGGCAAGTTCTACATTTTAGATGGTGCTTCCTTGTCTAGTGCCAGGCATCAAGAGGACAGAATATCGATTAGTTCAATGGCTGTCTGTATAATGTGACTGGGAGTGTTACGTTTATCTGTGGCATATTAATTCGGTGTGCTAGCACTTTAAAATTGCTCTGAGTGTGCATTCGTACCAGGCAGACCATAAAACACACTGGCACATCTAGCTCATATACAAACCTGTTCTTCGATTATTCCTTAGAGATTAATAAACTTTACCTCCTCGTGAATAGCTGAAAATTGCCAATGTGATGTTAAACAACATTATTATTGTGCACTTTTTGGAATGATGGACTTTTCAGGTCAAACTTTTGATTTATAGATCTTTTGTTTAAAAACTAACTGTATTTTGCTATCAGTTTCATTAATCAATTTAATTTATTTATACATATTTTGTTTTTTAGGATGACTTAAGTTTGAAACCAGAAGATCGTCCAATCACAGGCACCGGTGGTATGTTATAAGTTTCTCACATTTTTTATACCCCAGAAGAAGAGGAGGTATATTAGCTTACCTATGTCCTTCTGTCTGTCTGTCTCTGGAAACAAAAAATTTTGTAACAGTTTTCTCAGCAACTACTAGACACAGTCACTTGAAATTTTGTATGCGAGTTCAGTATGAGGTCCCGTACAGCAAGTACCGATTTCAAGGCTACCAGACAGGTACTTCCTGTTTACCGACTTAGTTTAATTTTCCACATTTACGGTCAATGGTTTAAGTTAAATGCGGGACATACTAAGTGCATAGTAGCTCACAGATTTCTTGTTATTCTATTACTTTGATATCAGCATGAGGTTTGTGATAACATTATAATGTCAAATTATAAACTTTAGACAGGATGAGTAATGGATACTTCCTATCTCACCACTATTACAATAGCTCAGGTGGTAGAGTGCTTGCTCCCTACGTGGGAGGTCATAGGTTGAACCTCGGTCTGTCTGACCAAGATGTGAAAATATGTAGTGACTGTTGTTTGGCCAAGCACCTAGCATTTAGAAATGAAAGTCACTGGGTCCTTTGGAAGAAACTTTTAAAACCAATGCCCATGTCACAACAGGCATGACATGTTACAGCAGCCTCCCTGCACATTGCCCTAAATGCACTGCAAAGTTAAAAATTTCTCCCAATTCACCTATAGCTGCTGACATAAAGATATAAGTGAAATGTTCTTGACTTGGATATAAAACCTCATTCAGTCAATCCTATCTTATGGGCTTGTTTTTTTTTTTTCACAAGGCCTTCACAGAAAATTTCTATTCTTTTCATTGTTGTTACTTTAGCTTCATCCAACATATCCATTTTTCACTTTTGACATTGAGGTGAACTTGTTGGCCGAGAAGTCTAAGATGTACACTTCTAGATATCAATGACTTATAGCACCTAGGTTTGAATCAATCTTGAGGCAGTTCCTAGTGAAATAAAGTTTGGCAGTTTGCTTGCCAAATTTCCATTGTTGTCTCTGGATAATTCAGTTTTCTCCACCATTCCTTAATTGACTGCCTTGTTATCAGTGAATCTTAACTGGAGCATAAACTCAATTAATTAACTCAACTCTTTTCTATTGGCTGTGGCAGATCCTAGTGTAAAAAAAAGTTTGCTACTTGTCTTGCTATCGTTTTCTCGTTGTATTCCAGTTTCCTCCACCATTCCTAAATTGACTGCCGCAATATAAATAAAAGAATCTTGACTGGGGGTGTAAAACACCATTACTCAACTCAACTCTTTTTCTATCAGCTGTTGTTACCTGTATCAGACCCTAGTCTAAGAGAAAGTTTGTTATTTGGCTTTCTGAAGATCCATAGTTTTCTCTGGGTACTCAATTTTCCTCTACCATTCCTGAATTGACTGCCTTGATACAAATGAAAAAAATCTTGCCTGAGGTGTAAAATTCCATAATACCATTACTCAATTCCCCTTTTGAGAGTGGGTCTCCCTTTTGATAACTGCAATTAGATGTTAGATAGCTAACATATAATACACATGTATATACTTTATACAGGGAAGAAAACATTTGAAGAATTACTTGAGGAACAGTTACGTGCAGAAGAAGAAAAGGTTAGTTCTAATGTGTCTTCAGTGTTTTCAAAGATAAAAGCAGGACTCACGTGACATTACTTACAGACTGACTTACAGATAACATGCCTTGTATTTTATCCAAACAGACTCAAATCCTTATATTGTAAACCACCTCATATAAAATTTCACTGCATCTTGATTTGTTTTGTGAAGAATACCAGAAGACTGACATAAAATTTTTGTGTTATGAGATCCAGTTAGGAATAATAAAATAATGGGCAATTATCCACTGTATGAACTTGACAGGGGAAACGCCAACCCGGCCTACGCATTGATTCATTAAACAAGTTTGCACGCGCAGAAGGGGTGAAAAAAATGGCCAAAAACGGCATACACTCGAGGCGTGGAAATAATGAAATATTTGTCTTACCGACTGTTATTACTGAAACACGTGCCATTTTATTAAAATTTCTGAATAATTGTAATTGATTAAAGGCAGATTTGCTCTAATTTGGTGGCAATTTTACCATTTAAATACCGATTGAATGCGGGACACTTGCCTAAAATCGAAAATTATTTTTTTGAAAAATGTGATCTCTTTCAATCATTTGCTCATGCACCAAAGATGTTTTAATATGAATGGAAAGAACTTTTTCCCGTGTTTATTTTGATGTATAATTCGACAGTTAAATTTTCTGGTACAAAAAACGTACAAGTTTTAAAGTCGAAAAAATCGATGAAAATGTCGGATATGTGATCATGGGTCGGTCCCTTTTCCGGCTCATTTGACCCATAAATAATGCAACGGCAGCTTCCTCATGGTACACCATGTGTAAATTTGATAGTCCAGAGACGCTGTTTGGATTTATTTGCTGAAATAAAGTAAGTTTTACCATTTAAATAGTAATTTTCTTCACACTTCAAGCCGATTTTGCCGGAAATTTGGGTCTACTTTCAGGCAGCCATCTTAGAAAAGTGCCGTCACCGCCTCAAAGTTATTTTTTGCATTCCCGAATGATCCTTTTGTATTTTGTACATGGTAGTCATGGTTTTTACACCATATAACATGCAGGATTGATTTGTGGTACCACTGAATATATGAAGTTTGCATGGATACCAATACACTGGCCTGCATGTACTCAGGACACATTGGCCTGTATGCTTTGTAGGCCTTCAATTTATTTGGCTGCTAAATAACATTCAACTGTCTTATTTTATTTATTTTATTTTAAATACATGGGGAATGGGTTTACTCAAAATATTTACCATTAATATTTGACCAGGAGTGTGGATTTCTACATAAAATATTCCTTAGATGAGGAACATCTTTCAACTTAGATTTAGCTCTCAATTCATAAATATGTACATTTTGAATTTCATCACAAGATTGGCACTGGTCTTAATTATATATTTTTTCAAATTCTAATGTAATAAAAACCCGCCTTCCTTACTTTGGTACAAAGCATGAACTCATGGTTTATTATACAGTCCCATTTAATTGTTTAATCAAATTTTAACAGAAAAAAATTCATTTGAAATCCTATACAAATTGAAAATTTGCATAAAAACTGGACTCATACAGTGTGTATACATCTATGATCTAAGCTACTAAGTTATTTTTATTGTAATTAGCTCTGGCATATGCTACTATTGAATTTTTATGAAATTGTCATGTGCTGATTAAAGTGATTTTGAATTTTTATTAAAATAATGCATTCAAAGTCAGAACATTTGAATTATATTATTTCAGTAGCACATGACAGCTCTACTGTTTTTGCTCTAAAACTTTAGAGGAGACAGCATCTTTTTGCTAATGTAATAATTGAAATTGCTAAATAATGAAATGAAATTATAATTTAACTTAAACCATAAACAGATAGGTCTAAAACATTGCAAATTGTCCATTATAATCTTGATTCAACACCCACAACTGAGCCAAGTCATTAAAGTCACTTTGCTTAATTTAGTTTGACAGATGTGTTTAGATGTGAGTTACAAACACATAGACATACCATACCTACAACAATACATGTGTCCATCATCTGATGTTGACTTAAAAGCCAGAGTAATTCAAATTTAAGCTAACATGGCCCATCATAAGTTGTCATTTAATTCAGATGATGAACAAGTATGGAACGAGAAAGACCCCCATACTGATTATTTCAATATGAAAAATGATTTCACTTTTTGTGAAATTTGGACATGCAATGTAAGGCACTTATAAACTTTCTCTTATTCAGCAACAAACACCTTATTTCACATCTGGTAGTTATATTATTCCTTGCTGATTTTGTTTCAGTCCATGGATTTAACAAGTTTTCACTGATAACTCATGACTTGTGCATTTTTTCATTTATAATTATGATAAAACCCATTTTTTAGACTGGTAAAATTAGTATTAAAATTAAAACTATATAAAATAAACTAAATTGATGTGGAATTATAATAAGTATTTGATGTAAATCTTATTTACACTTTCATTTGTGTAACATTCAACCTCAAATTAACCCTCATAAGCTGAAAATGATCAGGAAAGAATAAAATTCATGATTGAACACTGAAATTACACATTAAACAACTAAAATACATGTATATACATGTATGTATATGAAATTTTGTGATATGAAATATTGAAGCAATGTCTAAAGATGTTAATCCACAGCTAAGCTCAAACCCAAGTTAATGAATATTGTTTTCACAAGCACTGCCTCAACATAATATAGTTTATGCTTTTTCCCTCATTAAAATGTCAAGTCCATGACTACTTCACATGTACAATTAATTTTAAAATTTAAAAAAAATGAGATTTATCTTTGGTTAGTTTTGATGCAGCATTCTAATTATTTAATGTATGCATTTCATTTTCAATTTATAAATACTTTATTGCACACCTGCATATTCTGGTGTTGGTTTGAAATAAGTCAAATATTGTAGTAGACTACTCATGTACATGTATATAACACATATGGCTTGTAATGGGTAAAATGTTGTACATAATCATGCAGTTTTAAAATTCCTCAAATCCTACCCTCCCATCACACATATGCTCTCTCCTCTCTCTCTCTCTCTCTCTCACACACACACACACACACACACATTAATGCTGATTATTTGGACCAGCAAGACATATTGCTTTGAGTGGAGGTCAACATCAGAGATCCTACCATTTCTATGTTTTCCTACACAGTTAAACCTGTCTATCAAGGCCACCCAAAGGAACCAGTAAAAGTGGCCTTAATGGACAGGTGACCTTTGTATACAGGTTCAAATAATATGAATAAAGAACAATTAGGATACAATTATACTGGCCTTTATAGGCAGGTGACCATTATATAGATGTGGCCTTGAGGGCAGGTTGGGCTGTATTTCCTATAATTTTTTTACCCTTTTCTTATATTTTCCTATCATGATTTTTGTTACTGGAATTCAGAATGGGGACATTTTCTTGCATTTAGTACATATATGAAACAACATTCACGTTTATGTATTTTTAAACCAGTAAGTATACATTGCAGTTGCCAATATTTTATGTTTGTTAGTAAAAGGGGGAACAGAAATGGCTGTAGGAGAGGCCATGGATGTATATTTTTGTGCAAATTATTTAAAAATATTCCTATAATTTTAGTGGAAACTCCTATAATTTTCTATAAAACTCCTATAATTTTGATGCCACATTCCTATTTTTCCTATATTTTGGACCTCAAAATGGTAGGATCCCTGCAACATGTAACGATTAGAAGTCAGCGCAATATGTAAACATGCTGGGCAGCTGACAGTGCATGTAGGTAGAAAAATCGATAATGCATGCAACAGTCATGACTCGACTGTGTGATGAAGCGAAACACGATATTGACGTCACTACGTCAGATGTATGTACAATGTATGAGTACATTGAAGGTCACGGCCATATTTGTTTTCATTGACGACAAATGAAGGCTCTTGGTTTTTTGCTTTTTTCAGATATTGACACCGCATGCACCAGGTATAATACTTTGTTAAAATAAATTACAATAATATTGTAATACTATGTCAAAATTTCAAAGAGAAAAGACCATGGTACAAAAAACGTACAAGTTTTAAAAATCGAGTCGAGTTTCATGCTGATTAGGCTACAGTGATTTTTAAGAGAAATCAGGTGCCGTCAGAAAATAGAGGGTTTTTTTGCAAGTATGCGTGTCATCCAGAATTTTTTCATACATGCGTAATTTTAAGTTCATAACAAATCTGCTGATAATGCGTTTACACCCATAAATGCAAATTTTACCGTTAAAATACGACACTGAATTTAGTGTACACTGAAGCTCGCGGCCATATTTGTTTTCATTGACGACGAATGAAGGATCTTGGTTTTTTGCTTTTTTCAGATATCCACACCGTATGCACCAGGTATAATATTTTGCGAAAATAAATAACAATAGTATTGTAATGTTATGTCAAAATTTCAAAGAGAAATATTCATGATACAAAAAACGTACAAGTTTTAAAAATTGAGTCATGCTGATTAACAGTGATTTTCAAGAGAAACCAGGTGCCGTCAGAAAATCGCGAATTTTTTGTAAGTATGCATGTCATCTCGGATTTTTTCATACTGCGAAATTCTAAGTTCATGACAAATCTGCTTATAATGCGTTCACACCCATAAATGCAAACTTTACCGTTCAAACACGACACTGAATTTACTGTACACTGAAGCTCGCGGCCATTTTTGTTTTCATTGACGACGAATGGAGGCTCTTGGTTTTTTGCTTTTTTCAGATATCTACACTTTATGCACCAGGTATAATATTTTAAGGAAATAAATAACAATAGTATTGTAATGTTATGTCAAAATTTCAAAGAGAAATATTCATGGTACAAAAAACGTACAAGTTTTAAAAATCGAGTTGAATTTCGTGCTGATTTTCAAGAGAAATCGGGTGCCGTCAGAAAAGCGCGAATTTTTTATAAGTATGATATGTCATCTAAAATTTTATAATACATACGAAATTTTAAGTTTATGATACATGTGCATATATTGCGTTTTCACCCATACATGCAAATTTTACCGTTAAAATACGAAACTGAATGTGACCGATTGTTTTCCGGTGTCGGACACTTGACAAAAAATAATCCCGTTTTTTCGACCGCGGAAGGTTTCAAAAAACAAAACCGAAACACAATTTGCTCTTGGCGTTTCCCCTGTGATTTTGTTTACTGTATAACGTGAAATATTTGTGATTTGTGATTTAAGTGAAAAAAGTAACTGCTATGTTTTCTACATGTAAAAATACAAATGGTTTACCTCCATGCTCGTTAACTGGAAAAACAAGGACATAGGTACACATTTCCCAATGTTAAACTACAATAGTTTCTCCCCATGAACATTTCCTGTGACACAGTATATGTACAGTATACTTTGTGTAATCTTGATTCTGTAGTTATTTTAATGTGGCAGTTTATACAATTAAGTTAGCTTTGTTGTGTAAGCATTGGTCTCAAATTACTGGTAGTTTGCTCAAGCAACTGTAAATGGAAGTAGGTGACCTTTTACCGAGATATATTTTTTCTGATGAACAGAAATCTGTTTTTCAGTACCTGTGACTCTTGTTTCTTTATTGCAGCTAAGAACTAAAACATCAGAATCTTCACCGACTTCTGAGAGTCCCAAGCGAGCATTTCTTAAGAAAGGTGTTGGATTGTCACGGTTTGGTATGACAAGTAACCAAAAACCTCAAGGGAAGACAGTTATAAACAAAGCCAATGTAAAATCAACCCTACCACAGGGAGCGATAGTCACGGGTAAAACTGAACAGAAAAACAAAATTAAGGTTGGTATCAATCCAAAAATAAGGTGGAGTTAATGATAGTGGAGTTAAGTACAGTTCAACCTGCCTTAAAGGCCACATCTATATAAGGGTCACCTACTGTAAATTGGGAAATTCGCGATCGTTTTATTTTGGCGTAAATTCGCGAGTGAAACGAGTCGCGAAAATAAAAGATTCGCAAAAAATAAGCAGTAATTAAAATTATACCTACAGAGTCGCGATCACACGAAAATTAAAAGACGCAAATAGATATTAAAGTGCGTTCACGCGAAAATTAGATGACGCGAAAATTTCCCAATATACAGTATTTATAAAGGCCAGTAGAATTGTATTCCAATTGTTCTTTATTCATATTATTTGGACCTGTATATAAAGGCCACCTGTCCATAAAGGTCACTTTTACCCGTTGGATGGCCTTTATAGACAGGTTTGACTGTAATGGAGTTTTACAACCCAGTCAAGATTTTTATCAAGGTGGTCAGTTCATGACTGGTGGAGGAAATCGAAGTGCTGACCTTGGGCATGGAAACCCATATAAAGTCATTATTCTCATGTCAATCACCGAAGCCATTAAATCAGAAGGTATAAATAGTCTTTGTTATTTACAGGTAGTATGTTTTCTATACCTGTTATCTTAATTAGTGACACCCTGCTTCTTCAAAAAACAAAGGCAATTAGTCAAGTGTATACCGATACAATAACCATGTTATCAGATGATTAAATACACTTTTCAAATATTTTCTATAATTAACTCTAAAAGGTAAATAAAAAAAACTATTTAAAAAACTATAATAAAAATCGTTTTTTAACAAATCTAATAAAATAGTATTTAAATATGTACTACATATGTTTCACTCATTTGTAAAACAATATCAGCAATACATAATAACTCGTTCATAAGAGGTGACCCTCTATATAAAGTCCACCTGTCTATTAAGTCCATTTTTGCCCAGTCCCATGGGTGGTCTTTATACACAGGTTAAACTGTATATAGAAATTTAGCAATAAGTCTCATAAATAAAATTAAGGAAATAAGTGAAAAAAATTTATTTTAATGAATAAGATGGAAAAGTAATTGAGAGGCATTGATACATTTATTTATAGTAAACCTGCTAACATTTCCAACATTTATGTGACCATTATTGTAAGTAAATTCTGACTTTAGTCTACTCACCTTATGTTGGAAACAGGTAGTTGTGTGAGGTAGCATCAGTTGTTCAAAATTATCTTATGTTTTATAATCTAAGGTTCAGGGCCTTTTGCCTTTAAACTTGGCAGGTTCCCTATACAGTTTTGAAAGTCCATATCATCACTGAAAGGTCCATGTGCAATTTTTATATAGAAAAAGAAGAATTATCCTGGGAAAAATGGCAGGTGCATCTGACATTTGCAGCTTGAATATTAAAGGTCCCAATGTAAAATCAATATGTCCCAGACCTCCAACCTGGGGATTTTGGAACCCTTGAAGCATTGCAAAGGGTTCCTAAGACTGTCATTCTTTTCTAGGCATTACTGTAATGTCACTTTGATGGTAGGAGTAAAAATGAATTCAGATAAACGTCTTACCAATTGAGCTGTTGGATACAGAACAGTTTCAACTTCTATTAAGTAACATAAATAGAATAAGTTGGAAGGTGTGTGTTGTTAAAAAATTAGATTTTTATATATTGGTTTTTTTGTTTTCACAGCATTCTACAGATAAGAAAACATCTAGATTGTCACCTAAACATTCAAAATCGGTTAAAAAATCACCAGTTACATCACCAAGAAGAGAGCAAATACAAACAAATCTGAAACTTATTGCTAAAACTGGGACTCAAAAATCTACAGCTAAAGAAGAAACTTCATACCACAATAATAACTCTAAAAAAGTCAAATCCCCACCAGGGTCACCTGGAAAGGCACAATCAAATCATAAACTGAATGCTAAAGTGGTGAACCCAAAGTCAGCAGGAAAGGAAGAAACTACACTTCAACACAAGAAGGAAAAGAAAATGTCTGACCGAGTGCATATAAATAAACAATCAGCTAGACTGGATCCCTTACCTGATGATGCTTCATTTATAGATAAAATAGAACAAAGGGAGAGAAATAAGGAGGTAATAAAATAACTAGTATACGTGTTAGTGATTTGATGATGATTATAATAAATATTCAGTCAATTATGACCAGAATTTAAGTGCTTGATTAAAGTACTGAATAATTAATGAGAGGTTTCTTTTTTGCTGGAAGAAACCAATAACAGAAAACAAGAAATACAAAAAAGTATTGCTTCTGCTCTTCTCAGGGGAAGGGGTTGTTTATGTTCCCTAGATCAAACACTTGATGCTGTACTACATTTTTATCTTTGTCCAAAGGATGAATACATGGCATTATATATCCCTATTTACATTATATAGACTCTTCCATGTTTATAAATACTCTGCCAAAATATTGCTGACAGATTATATATTTATTGATAAAAAAAATCAAAATTTACAGCTGCACAAAGAGAGGAAAAGTATATTTATTTTGATTTTGTTGTTAGAGAAAAAGAAATTAAATTTGTTTTTTTTATATATTTATTTAGTTTGAACAAGAAGATCTTGAAGAATTTGAGATGTTGGAGGATTTTGCTGATAATGCTTCATTTTGTAGTAATTCTTCAATTGTTCAGAAAGTCATGGAGAGAGATAGAATAAAAAGTCGACTTGGTATACCTCAGGTAAAACATTAACTACTGTTGTTATTACATTTGTATTACCTTGTCTAAAGTTCCTCTGGCATGACTGACTGACAGTTTTGATGTCCAGTGATGAAGTTTTTGGTACACTAAAGACATCATCTGTGAAACACATGCACCACCACCCCCCCCCCCCCCCCACACACACATACAATGTATACTGAAAAATTTCTGTGTTTCTATTCCTGGTACCCAAAATCACTATTGCCTAATAATTTCTGAGAAATTCTTTCAAAAAGAAACCTATTTAGTCTATTTTAACAAATTTGCGAGAAGCACTTTATGCAGGACTAAATTTTCACAAATTTCAGAAATTTGGCTGGTTTAAACTTGTGGAAACCTAGTTATTCTATGAACATTTCATGTAATTATGCGTAGCATTTCTATTTGTCTTCTGTTTCTGATTTTAGTTATCTGATCAAGGATTATTGGTTGCCTTTATGTCATTGTCATCCAACATGGATTCATCAAGGGCCTATTTAGGGCCAAAATTCGACCCCATTCCCAATGAAAAAATGTTGATTTTTTTCCCCAAAATTGACTGAGAAAATTCCCAATTAGAAAATTGTGTTGTTTTTAAACGAAAAACAAAGCAATTTTTGTGAAACCCCCCAAAATCAGCAAAATCAATAAAAGATTCTAGATTATTTTAAAACAACATCTGCAATGGAAGATGAAGATAACCTTCTACATCAAGGCTTCTGATGTCGTGAGAAACCGACTTCTGACACAAGGTTTTCCCAAATTGAGCAAAAAGTTGATAGTTTTTCCGAATTTTTAGTTTAGGACCTTTTCCCAAAAGACCCTGATAAATCCCTGTCCAATATAAAAGAGGTATGGCGGGTTTGATGTGATTTTGTCCTAAATAGACCGTTTTGGTTTTTGAAAAATAAAAGTCTAAATATTCTTGCACTTAATTAATAAAACAGCAGTATTTTATTTGGCTTTTCAGATTTTGCCTCATACAAAGGTATATTTTACTGGTAATTTTCTTCATAAGCTCATCTTTGTGCTCTATTATGCTAAAAAATGAAAAATGAGGGGGTTTTCCAGTCTTTGATAATTATTTTCAAAGTGTTCTCCTCGGAAGACCATTTTTTATGTTATTGTTTCTGAAAATATTTTCAAAATGCAATCATTACGAGTTTTAAAAAAATTGGTCCTCTTAGGAGAAAATGGTCAATTTTTGAAATTAGGGAAAATTAAAACTGATCACTGCACATATAACTGATGTTGCATTTTAACTCGGCTGGCACTTACTGTTGTGGTTAGCTCAGTCGGTAGCGAAGACGCTTTGCAACCTGTACGGCATGGGTTCAAATACCGTCCGGATACCTTTTAATTTATTCTTCTTCTTGTTTTTTTTTTATTTTTGTACAGCGTTCACGATAGTGAACGCGTGTACTATGCTGTCGCTTTCTTCCAAGATATCGAGCTTCTTTGCTATGAAATTATAAGATATGAGTACACCTGGAAATAGTGCGCCTGGTAAATGAGCGTGAAAGAAGTATATCTGTTTTATCGTGAGATATGTATTCTGAGACGGGTAATGCATTTGGTTACATATGCACATTTGGAATAAATTTTCGGAATACATTTCGGAATCTAGTAAAATATTGCGACGGGATGCATCTAATAATTTCTGCAATTTGGCGAACTGATCTCATGTTTACAATAAAAAGTAGTTCGAGAAGTTGGCGTCCTACGATGTAAAATCATAACTTTTTATGAAATGAACAGCAACGGCAGGTTGTTTAATTAATTCTTCGTGAAATCTACGGAAATTTAAATTTATTTTGAAGGTTATGATAACGTATTTTGATGTTGAGGCAATTGTGTCATATTTTAAAACTGTTTATCGATTAGATTTTACTTTCGTGAAAGGGAGATAATTCGTACAGTTGTTGTGTGCAAATTTTAAATACAGTCTTTTTACCAGTTCCGAACAGGGTTTCATATAAGCGCTGCTGCAGACGTCATCCACAAGCAGAGGAAATAAAATTTATGTGGTGTAATAATACAGATGTTTACTGATTCCAAAATATCGACACCTGTCCTCAAAAACACGTGGTAGTATGTTGTGATCACGATTTGTTTACATCGTTAAACTAGGTCACCAACAATCTGTCGACCTGTCGTGCACATACATTTAGGAAGCGGTTGAAGTTTATATTATTTAAACAATTAATGCCCATACATTCAAGTAGAAGCAAATTGAGAAAGTTATTTTTCGATTCCTTTAATCAGAGACATATAAGTCTCTGCTTTAATTGAACGGGGTTGAAATTTTAGATTATTCGGTAGTAAAAATTCGGAACTGGTAAACCAACTGTACTTCACCATTAACATGAAACGGGAATATTGTGAGTGATAATCAGCAGTTAATTAAAACCCAGATTAACAGCAAATGATCCAGTTACATACAACCGCTAGAATGTACCCCCTCATAGCGACGGTAGGATCTGCAAAACTCTACTTTCTCTCTATCCGAAATGACAAAACGATCGGGTACAACTTTTTTAAATTTCAATTACCGCTTGTCTTTTTCATATATTTATGAAATTATTATTTTCTACCATTTAATTCAGCAATACATGGTTTGGTACATTGTTTCCTTTTCCAAAAAAACCATCCGTCGGACTATGCTTAGATCGAACCCCCCCCCCCCCCCCCCCCCCGAAATTTTCGGTTATATTCTGTCTTGCCACAACACAATTTTCCCAACTACGCTGTACAACAGCACGTCAGTGCTATGTTTTATCTTATAAAATACTATTGTTAGATTTTTCCTTTACAAATATCAGTTTTTAAAAATGAGCATTATCTTCTTTAAAAACACTACTAGCAGATCAAGCCAGGTTACATTTTTGTACAATAAATCTACGCATATCACCCGTGAATTCTTAGTGAAGCATGATGCAAGTTAATACTTTATTCTTCAAGTGTTTCTGTTTATTGTATGAAAACGAAAAATGAAGATTATGGATGTTAAGGTTTGTTCAATATCTTCGGCTCTACAAGTTTACACAAACAAAGCGCTTGTTTTTCATAGACCTGGTCTAATTATAGAACGCGAAATCCTCAGGTGTTTAAAAATACACCGTTACGTCATTCATCCATTCAAGCAGGGGGCAATGTGAAAAGCGCCTATCAAACCCGCCATACCTCTTTTCTGCTAATAAAAGGTTTTATACCCCTGTTTTGAACCGGTTTACCTCTGTTCTTCTGCCTGTCTGTCCATCTGAACAAATATTTTCATAACTGTTTTTTCAGTGACTACTAAAGACAGCAACTTGAAATTTTTTATGGGGGTGTAGTATGAGGCCCCATAGTGCAAGTACCGATTTAAAGTCTGCCTGACATCCTTTTCCTGTTTAAGAACTTATTTCATTTTTTCGACATCAAACATTTTTTTCAGCAACTACTAAAGACGGCCACTTGAAATTGTGTATGCGACTTAAGTATGAGGTCCCATACTGCAAGTACTGATTTCAAGTCTGTGAACATCTACTTCCTGTTTAACAACTTAATTTATTTTTCGGCATTTGAGGTCTATGGTTGAAGTTAAAAGCGGGGATATACTAAGTGAGCAGTAGCTCACAGATTTCTTGTTCCCCATGAAACTAGACATTCTTCTGATAACAAATGTTATATTTTTTTTCAGTCCCCTAGAACATCTGTGGCTCAGCAGATAGCACTTGCTTCAAGGAAAGATGAATTGAAGAAGAAAATTGAGTATGTTATTTTTTTAATATAAACAATATCAAGTAAGATTTTGGTTGCATAGCAGAGTTTACTTTACTGAAAAAAGAACTTTAGAATCCTTAAATATGTATGAGGTTAAATTTTCATAGTTTTATAGTTTGAAAATATTTCATTGGGAGGCAATGGTTATTTTTGTAAAAGGTAATCTCAATTGGGGCCTTGGTAAGTTTTAGTTGATGTTAAACTTCATGGTATTTAGATGTTTTTATCCATGAAAAAAACCCAAAATCTAATCCTCCATAAATATTTGTGATTTTAAGGTATTTCATTCATTCTGCTCTGAGGTTTTAATGTTTTTGAATTTAGTTATTTAAATCATTTAATGCATATTGAGTTTTCATTCTATATTACCACAAAGTTTTCACTTTTCAATATCATAAATCTTTCAAATTATGGTAATGTTTTCTGATTGTTTCCCTGTTTTGTTATCATAAATTTTAAACTTTTTATTATGGTAAAGTTTTTTATTTTTCATTTTTTTTCCAGTCATGCTCTACAAGAAGAGCCATCTAAAAGTTCAGAAATTCCTCAGAAAGAGAACGAGAAAAATCACAAAAAGTCACATTCCAATAAAATGTCTGACAGCTCAGAAGAGGAAACATCAGAAAGTGAAGAGGAAAGTTCTGAATTGTCTGAGGACACTGATGATGATGATGATGATGATCAAGAATCTCCTGTTAAACGTGTAACCAAGGAATCTAATAGTGCTAGAACTAAAAATAGATATGACAACAATGATGAATCTTCATCAGCATCGTCATCAGAGGATAATGATGAGGAGGAGGATGATGATGAAAATATTGGTAGTGACAATGTTGTAAAATCACCCTCCAAAATAATGACACGGAAAATAGCCTCAAAAGAGGACAGAAACACTCTGAATACTGTAACAAATTTATTACAGAAGCTGAACTCCGGGTCATTACGACCGGGAGATTCACATGATGATAGTCTAAATTCTAGCTCATTTGTTCCACAAGCTAAATCACCTATAGTTATCTCTCGTGATACAGTGACGTCTAAAGGTGCTTCATCAAATTCAGTTATCCCAGAAACGGATGAAATGGAATTTCAGCTTCATAGTCAGTTTTCTAGTCATGCCAAACATTCTAGTCCGGTGAAGGAGGAGGACGACAAGAGTGATAGTGAAATGAGTGAAACGTCATCTTACAAAGCGTTAAATATTAGTGCTAAAATAGCCAAGGCCAGAACAGGCTCGACAGGTGCTGCAACACAGCATATCAATAGTGCTCTAAGTAAAAATAAAGACATAGAGTTTGATGACGAGGAAGAGTGGGGGTGATACAACTCTTAAAGAGGTTAAAGATAAGAGAACTGATAACAATTCTAATGTAGATTATATAGGGACAAAGTCAAATCCCAGAGTGACATCAATACTGATGACACGCCTCCTACCTCAAAACTAGTGACAAAATTATTTCCAAAACTCAAACCTCAACCAACAAAACAACAACAACAGGTAATATTTTTGATTTTTTGTAAAATAAATGTGAAATTTTCATATACTGTAAAGCCACAAATATTTGAAGGAAAAGTACGAGGTACCGTTTTACTATTTAATTAGCTATATAAAAATCATCTTGACATTATATAAATATTACATTTCTGATAGGGTGACAGTCCATATTATTACACCTTATGTAAAAATCTAGCAATTTCATTGGATAAGAGCTATGTAACAATTTGTACTGTCACATAAAATTTATAATGTCACAGCGCTACGCGTGACTATGTGACAGTACTTTTGTTGAGTCGCCTCCCTTCACTGGATCACGTCAGCGCTTTGAACAAAAACATGTTTTCAGTTGTGTCTACGGCAAGCGTCTCATTGTTATTGATATTGTTTACATTCGTCTGTAACAACAACGGATGATGTTTGCCGAGGTTGACAATGATTATCTTGGCAATTTGTAAGAGTCTAAAGACTCTGCATCAACTAAACGGATCATTAAGCGGACTGTGGATACGTTTCTTAAATTTCTTGGCTCTAATGACTGTGCCATTTAGGCATTCCCGGTCGATAAATTGCCGAATGAAAATTGGTATAGACATTACTAAAGACGAAGGATGCACATCATGTATTGGTAAAATAATACAAACATTCGGTGTAATAAAATAAATTTTACATTTCTGACAGGGTGCCAGTACATATTGTCACCTCTCGAAAAGCATTGTCAGCCTCGGCTATCGCCTCTGCAAACAATGCTTCCTCGAGGTGACAGTATGTACTGGCACCCTGTCAGAAATGTAATATTTATATATTGTCACCCCGAGAAATTTCATTGTCAAACGAGGCGAAGACGAGGTTGACAATTTCCTATCAGAAATGTAATATTTATTTTATTATACCGATTGTTCGTGATTATTATACTGTGCAACCAAAGTATACTGGATTGAAAATCATGATAAGCAATAAGCAATTTGCAAGACCCTTGTAATATTAATCATATTTAACATTACTTTAGAAAAGCATTTTACTAATTTAGAAGACGAATGCGTTCAAACCACATACGCAGTGTTTCTGCACATGTGACATTTTTCGTAATGTCAACCGCTCGCGTAATGTCACCTTGTGACGTCAGATTTTCTGAAATCCGAGGGTGACATTAAATTTACGCAAACGCCTATTAACCAATCAAATTTTGAGAAATTTACAAATTGTATATTTTGATGTGTTGATATCATTGATTTGATTATCAATTTAGTGATTTCACTTAATTAAATTTTATTTGGTGATATCATTCTCTTCATTGGTATCTATATATAACGGTAGACTGAATTAGTGATATAACTAATTTGTACAGCCTAAACTGTTTTCATTTTTAGCTCACCTGAGCTATTGCTATCTATCACTGTCCGTCTGCGTCGTGCGTAAACTTTACATTTTAATCTTCTCCTCCAAACTACTGAGCCAAATTGATGAAACTGGTGATTATTATGCCTGGGTAACAGGCTTTCAAAATTGTGTTCGGGGTTTGACCACGCCCAACAATATGGCTGCCGTTACTATAAATAGCCAAAAGACAAAAAATCTTCTTCTCTGAAACCAAAAGGTGCAGGCAAATTTTGATTGGATATTTGGATTCAGGACACCTAGATACACTAAAATTGTGTTTTTCATGAAGTTGGTCGAAAAATAGGTTACGCGTTTTTGCGTAAAATTATGTATTTTTAAAATGGACATTTATTGTTATAACTTCATAATGGCTGAAGATAATTGTATGGAGTTTTCACTGTTGATCTTGTCTTGCGATTTTCTTCCCGATTGATGTCAAGGTCAAAGGTCAAGGTCATGTCCCAGTTTTTGACCTTTGATAAAAATGCTATTTTTAAACATTTCTGGTGATAATGATGTAGGATGTTTGTTAATGTAGTATTGACATGACGATCATTTTGATATATCGATTAAGTTCATGGTTCAAAGGTCAAGGTCACAGATGTACAAGTTTACCAAATAGTTAATTATCTGCAAAACTATGAACTTTTTGTATAGGCATGTATATTAGAATATTGTAGGTAATGGCCCAATGGCCATTTTGATATATAAATAAAGGTCATGAGTTCAAAGGTCAGGGTCACAGATTTAAACAAGTACTGAAATGATTATTTATCTCTAAAACTATAGACTTTTTGTATAGGCATGTATATTAGAATATTGTAGGTAATGGCCCAATGGTCATTTTGATATATGAATAAAGGTCATGAGTTCAAAGGTCAAGGTCACAGATGTAAACAAGTACTGAAATGATTATTTGTCTCAAAAACTATAGACTTTTTGTATATGCATGTATATTAGAATATTTTAGGTATTATCCTAACGATCATTTTGATATATGAATGAAGGTCATGGGTTCAAGGTCAAGGTCACAGATGTGAATGAATACCTGAATGGTTTAATTATCTTGAAAACTGTTAACTTTTGTATATGCATGTATATTAGAATATTGTAGTATTAGCCTAACAATCATTTTGATATATGAATGAAGGTTATGGATTCAAAGGTCAAGGTCACAGATGTGAACAAGGTCTGAAATGATTATTTATCTCAAAAACTATAAACCTTTTGTATAGGCATGTATATTAGAATATTTAGGTATTATCCTATTGATCATTTTGATATATGAATGAAGGTCATGGGTTCAAAGGTCAAGGTCACAGATGCGAATGAATACCTAAATGGTTAATTATCTTGAAAACTATAAACTTTTGTATAGGTGTATATTAGAATATTGGCCGAATTATCATTTTGATATTTGATGAAGCTCATGGTTCAAAGGTCACAGGTGAGTGTTAAGGCCCATGGGCCTCTTGTTTTATTAATGAATTAGTGATAAATCAAATCTAATTTGAGATACAGATTTCCAAATGTGATTGGTCAAAAGATTGTAATATTGAGACAGTGAGATATACTGTATAGTTGCTTTTATTCACTGGGGATTTAATTTTGCTATATTTGATGTTTGACTTTATAGTGCGAAATTTTAACTAAGTGACTATTTCATGTAACAATCATTAAATTTAGACTTAGATAATCTGGACAGAAAATCGTCTACATTGTCCACTGCATCGCAAGATTTTATACCTGTTAATAAGTTCCAGTGTCTAACCCTGAAATCTTATCCCGCAGATTTAAACACACTATACAGTATGCAGTTTTGTTAAATTTAGGGAATATTTTTTCAATAATAGGTAAGGACCAGGTCAAATTCATAATTTGGTTGCACATCAGTGAGAGAGATTTAGTCTCAGTAGGTGAGATATGACAAGTTTGAATTAATTTTGTCTACATTCTATTTCTCTATTATACAGGAGCAACAGCAACTTCAAATGGTAAATACTGCTGCAGTAGGCGACGGAATACAGTCGAAAGTTCTTAGGGAAAAGTTGACAGAGTTAGAAAAAGAAATAGAAAAATTCCGCAATGAAAATGCAACCTTGAAAGACAGAGAAAAGATAGAGAAGAGGTATCAGTAGCAATTTTAATCTGTAAATAAATAAACAAATAAATCAATTAATCAATCAATCAAGCAATTAAACGTGGCACTGAAAAAAGTAATGAATAAATAAATAAATAAATAAATAAATACTTGTAAATAAAACCTGGCATTGTTAAAACTGTCTTGATTTTAGTTGAGTTGAGATTATGTAATTGTAATGTGTGTAATATGTGTAATTTATTTTAGGGCCTGACAAACTAAAGAAAGAGATGGCAGCCTTTGAGAAGGAAAAGAATGAAGAATTAAACAGAATTCAGGAATACAAAAATGAAGAAATGAAAAAATCAAGTAATTATATACATATATGTAGTCACATTGATATAAGAAAGATTTACAGGACTGGTGTTAAAATATAGGGAAAAGGGAGAAAAAAATGTGGGGTCAGATTTAAGCTTGATCCTTGGACCCATTTACATGAGCTTTCTCTACTGTCTGATCAGTCTGGTTCCATCACATCTTAATAAATAAGCTTTATTTATGTTACAACCATTAAGAACGTAATGAAAAACCCACATGACCAAGCCACTGGTTTTGTTGGCTCAAAATTACTACCGAATAAATGTAGTTTCCCCAGGGTAAAACATTAACTAAATTTTCCAGATTTGTCCACTTATATTCCAAAAACTAGCAAATTAAATCTATCGATAGTTGTTCTTGCCCTCAAAATTTCAGATATTGTCACAATATAACATCAGATATTGTCACAATATAACATCAGATATTGTCACAATATAACATCAAATATTGTCACAATATAACATCAGATATTGTCACAATATAACATCAAATATTGTCACAATATAACATCAGATATTGTCACAATATAACATCAGATATTGTCACAATATGACATCAAATATTGTCACAATATAACATCAGATATTGTCACAATATAACATCAGATATTGTCACAATATAACATCAGATATTGTCACAATATAACATCAGATATTGTCACAATATAACATCAGATATTGTCACAATATAACATCAGATATTGTCACAATATAACATCAGATATTGTCACAATATAACATCAGATATTGTCACAATATAACATCAGATATTGTCACAATATAACATCAAATATTGTCACAATATAACATCAGATATTGTCACAATATGACATCAGATATTGTCACAATATGACATCAGATATTGTCACAATATAACATCAGATATTGTCACAATATAACATCAGATATTGTCACAATATAACATCAGATATTGTCACAATATAACATCAGATATTGTCACAATATAACATCAGATATTGTCACAATATAACATCAGATATTGTCACAATATAACATCAGATATTGTCACAATATAACATCAGATATTGTCACAATATAACATCAGATATTGTCACAATATAACATCAGATATTGTCACAATATAACATCAGATATTGTCACAATATAACATCAAATATTGTCACAATATAACATCAGATATTGTCACAATATAACATCAGATATTGTCACAATATAACATCAGATATTGTCACAATATAACATCAGATATTGTCACAATATGACATCAGATATTGTCACAATATGACATCAAATATTGTCACAATATAACATCAGATATTGTCACAATATAACATCAGATATTATCACAATATAACATCAAATATTGTCACAATATAACATCTTTGCAATGGGGATCCTAAGTTATTACAAGCATGTTATAATGCAGTTTGCTATAATTGAGAACATCAGGTTTCCAAATCTTAAATGCAGAAGGTAGTTTTTAAAAAACTAACAAAATTACCACAAGCAGGTACCTCTACAGTTTGCTGTAATTGAGAACATTAGGTTTCCAAATCTTAAATGCAGAAGGTAGTTTTTAAAAAACTAACAAAATTACCACAGGCAGGTACCTCTACAGTTTGCTATAATTGAGAACATTAGGTTTCCAAATCTTAAATGCAGAAGGTAGTTTTTAAAAAACTAACAAAATTACCACAAGCAGGTACCTCTACAGTTTGCTATAATTGAGAACATTAGGTTTCTAAATCTTAAATGCAGAAGGTAGTTTTTAAAAAAAACTAACAAAATTAACACAAGCAGGTACCTCCTGAATGTTTTACCTATGATGCTGGCAAGCCAAACTGAACTGCAGCAATTAAAAGATCGCCAGCCATGCCCACAATGTTCTGACAAAGGCTCGGCATGCTTGAATTACACACAAAAAGAATGAAAACTCGGTGTGAATTGTGCCATTTAATGACGTCACTGACACTAGCACATCATTAGTTGCCGTGACGCTGCTTTGATACCGTGATGGCGGTCAGTGTCGGAACATAAAAGGCATGGCTGGCAATAAATCAATTGGTAATAAACATGTAAGTGCTATCCACCTAGACATTTACATTTGTATACATAGGCAAACAACATTGGCCTGTCTGCCTGACCTTTCATTGTTAATATGATGACCCATCATCCAGTGCATTGATAGTGATAAGACTCCATGTTAAT
The DNA here is from genome assembly GCA_021292105.1 of Anadara kagoshimensis. Classification (NCBI taxonomy): domain Eukaryota; kingdom Metazoa; phylum Mollusca; class Bivalvia; order Arcoida; family Arcidae; genus Anadara; species Anadara kagoshimensis. Next base: position 23,102,645 of record CM037874.1, read on the forward strand.
ACATAAACAACACATGCTTTCCATGATGTATACAAAATAAACACCTGTGTTCCCTATACAAAATTTACTGGTATATGAAAAATATTTATATAAAAGGTAAAGTGGACAGGTCAATGTTGTCTGCCTATACCATTATGGAGAATTCTGTTGACTTTGCTCTAAGGATTTGTTTCACATTTTATCTAAAAGTGATATGTTTAATTTTTAGACATGAAAGAAAAATGTTTGAAAAATATCAGAAAGCCTCCAGAAATATGCCAGACAAAAAAGAACGAGAAGAAATAGCAATGTTAAAAACTCAGGTGAGTTTAGTTGACATGAGGCTACTGATATACATAAAGTATGCCTATTCAGAATATTTAATTTCTAGATGAATTTGTTTGGATACTGTAAGTTGGGAAATTTTTGTGTCTTTTAATAATAGCAAGAACTGCCATATTAAAGTACAGACGACCTGTCTTTATAAGGATCACCTGCTTTTAGAGGCCAGTAAAATTTTATCTCGATTATTCCTTATTTATGTTATTTGAACCTCTATATAAGGGTATCCTGTCTATATGTCCACTTTTACTGGTTCCTTTTGATGGCCTTAATAGATTGTTTTTACTTAGTTTGCGGTAGAAAATTTGTACCACATGTAAAAAAATATATTCCTGATCTTATAGTCAGTTTCACAAATTTGCGCATATTACACCCAGCAAAAAAGGTCAGAGATTACAAATCCATGAAAATTTGAACCCGTGGAATTAAGTACATCTGCATACTTTTATTTTCCAAGCTAGAAGTTATGTTTTATGTTTGTAGTTATCAGAGCTACAAGAGGAGATGAAACGGAAAGAATCTCGATGGACGTCCAGTAACGGTCGTCTACGGAGCAAGTTGGAACAGTTAGAACAGGAGAATTCTGAATTAAAAGAAGAAATAAAAATGATGGAGAAAAAAAGACTTGAGTGGTTACAGAGAGAACAGACGGCTAATAAAGTAAATTAGAATTTTTTATAAATACCATCTTATAAAGAAAAATGTTATCTGCACAGTAATTATCCAGTTGGGGTGTAACGATATGCATAAAATCATAATGTGATATATTGGAGAATTCCTTAACTTTATTGCAATATGTATTAAATGAGAAATTATGAATGTTTCATATGAATTTAGAAATATCCTCAATTGAAAAATTATAAATGTTTCTTAAGAAACTGAATATGATACTTATTTATTCAGATAAAGTTGATACTTGATTAAACATTACGGCTACGAGTAGAACTACATGTATATAATATTTGATTTAAGGATTATAGCTTGTGAATCTAATTTTGAAATAATTTGAGAGTTCATGGTCTGACATAAAGATTCTGACTAGCAATGGCTGGCCAATACACACACAAGAGATTTAACAGAATTACAGAAGCTTGGTACATGTACTTGTTCATGTTCAGGTGATTTACCTGTAAATTCCAGTAGACCTTTCTACCAAATTAACAGAACTTACTTGCTTATCCTCTTCATCCCCACTGGAACATAAGGCACTAACAAGCTTTCTCCATTTGTTTCTGTCCTTCGTCATGTGCTGTGCTTGCTCTGAAAGGTGTGTCTTTGCTTCTCCAGCTCTGTTTGGTTATGTAACACAACAGCAATATTTTATTTTTAGAGTAAAGGAAAAGTTCAGCAGCAGCAACAGCCTCCACAGAGTAATTATCAACAAGACATGGTAGTTGTAAACAATATCCAGAAAAATTCTGCTGATTTTCAGACGACAGATTCTGATGAAGAAAAAGATCCTGTCAGAGGTACATAATTATTACAAACATTTCAGAACAACATTGTTTGTTTCATTCACTTCTAATTGTAAGCATTTCCTGTAGCGACCACAGGTGGCCTACTCTTTTTTGTTCTATACAGATGTGTTAAGCATGCACCAAGACACAGGACCTTGGTTTTGAGTCTCATCCAAAAGACTAGAACAACATTTATATACTGTAAATCAGGAAATTTTCTTTTTTATTTATTTTCGCATAAATTGGCATGAGCAACAAGAGGCGAAAATAAAACTTTTGCACCTATTTTCTTTGGTTTAACCCACTTTCATTTGCACTGATTTTCATCGGACAGCATGGAAATAAATGTACACGAACATCTTGATATGATGATACTTGTGAAAATTAACGGACACAACAATTCTGGATTTAGAGTTTTAATATTCTATTATTTTATGAAGTGAAGAGCAGGTAAAACTCTTCTTGATGTAAAATTGCTTTCAGGAGTTTATTATTCATTCTTTCTGAATGTTTGTTTGGTCTACAAAATTGTGTATTTCTAGTCCAAACAGGGTAAGAGTGTTAGTGGAATGATGGTTGTTTATACCACATTTAAGTTTTTTTTCCATTTGATCGGTAGAGAAAACTGGAGTGTCCAAAAAAAAAATGAAAATATAAAATAAACAGGGTTAAACCTGTTCACAAATCTAAGTGACTGCAGTTATAAATGTAATATAAGCCCACTAGGGCACCAGTAAATTATTCATGAAAATTTTAGTACTGTGTTGGGTTATATTCCTCCTTTATAATGTCAAAACCTGACTGTACAAATGGTGGCAATGATTCAAGGTTTTATTATGCAACACTTAGGTGATAATGTAATTACATATTATAGAATTGGCATTTTTACAGCACTAGATGACCATTTCGGACTACAACTCCTCATTAGTAGTGCTTGGGTCAAAATTGTATAACCAAAATTTTTCAAGGTGTTAAAAAAATATCAAAAGGACTAAAATATATTTGACTGATTTTAATGTAACTAATTAGTTAGGACCATTATTTATATTTGTTATCGCAGATCATTCTGAAGCTCTCCCTCATCCAGTGCAGCAGACGGGTCCATCAAATATCAAGTTAAACCAGGCCCGTCCAGAAGTCAGTGTGAAGGGCGAAATTCCATTTCCACCAGGTAGCTATGGTAACCATGGAGTTAGACCTTCTATGTCAGCCAATCATCACCAAGGACCTAGTACTACAGGACAACAAAAACTACCTCAAAATAAACCTACTTATCCTAATACCGCAACAAGTAGAAATAATAATGCCAAGACGTGGACATCATCCAATTCTGTAGGTGGCGCTAGTAATAACATGCCAAGGAATGTAGGTCAGATGGCACAGCCATTACGTATGTCACTGATGGAAGATACACCGCGACAAGAACCGACAGTTGCTGCTACAAAACAAGAGTACGTTTGTCTTTTGTCAGATTTTATTAAGATAGACCCCACATATAAGGCCCTTCTCAGGAGAGGCCTGGTCATATTTGTAACAAGTGGCCATATCAAATTTAATAAAAAAAAAACAAAGACTAATACATTTCCAAATTGCAATCACAAAGCAAAGTAAAAACATTGAAACTAAACATGTGAACTTCCCCTAGGGAAGTGAGACCTGATGGCAGGTGCTCTGGAACTTGCAGAATAAAATGCTGTAATAAGTAAATCTTTTAATAAATTATCCCATAAAAATTTGCCGGAGTAGAGTGATGGAGTTTTAAGTAATGAAGTTTCACTTAAATTGAGGCCATCAGTTCTGGGATGGTGAAGAAAAAGCCCAGAGAAAACCACTGACCTTTAGCTAGGGAACTGACAAACTTTTTCACACTAGGATCTACCCAAGTCATTGATCTGTAAACTCTCACTTTAGACAACTGGGAGATCTCGGCCTACTGTAATTAATTTAAAATGATAAATTTGACCTTTTAGTACCAGTATGTACAGTGATGGTGAAGGCTTTGATATGTTAAGCAGTAACAGTAGTCTACCAAGGAAGAAAGCTTCCAAGTTTAGTGTGGATAAATCAGCTATTGACAAAGGTAGCAGTGGATATGAAGAAGTACAACATGCAGATGGAAAGGTAGAGATTCTTGTAATAGCTTAACACTACTTGGTAGAGTGCTCGCTTCGTATGTGGGAGGTCATGTGTTCGAACCCTGGCTGGGATCTGACCAAGACTTGAAAATAGGTAGTCAATCACTTGTCATTTAGAAATGACACTTGCTATGTTTTGCACAGAAATTGACACCAAGCGAGAATTATATTATGTTTTTTGTGCTATAGTGCAGATTTAAAATACGTGAAAATTTAACTATGCCACACACGGATATGTCTAAATTTTATATCTCTCAAAAATTAATACGAGTGAAATTAAATATGTTTACAGTAGGATTTTTTGTGTGACTTAAGTGATGAAGCTTTCTGTCTTTATTTTAAATAAAAGTGTAGTTTGCATATAAAACTGATGATACATATATTTTTTATAGGTTGAGCGAGTGTACAGTACAGGGGCCAGAGAAATCTTGTTTTCTAATGGTACAAGGAAGGAGATATCAGCTGATGGTCAGTCTATTGTCGTATCTTTCTTCAATGGAGACGTAAAACAGATGATGCCAGACCAAACAGTCGTATGTATCTAGTAAAACCATCATGTTATAACATGATTACCACATGTAACAGTCGTATGTATCTAGTAAAACCATCATGTTATAACATGATTACCACGTTTCGGAGAAAAGTCAGGGATTTTATATTTTTTAAAGATCAGAGAAATTACAAAAATGTCGAGAAATTTAAAAAATTACGAAAATTTCAAGGAATTTTTTATATATCTTTTTATACATGTATTTCATTCTCAAAAAGTTGTGGCCTTTTAAAATTTAATCATGTTAATTCTTATCCAGCCTACTCCTCCCACACTACTGAACAGAGAAGGACATATTATTGACTAGAGCTGTAGGTTTTGTTTCCCTTTCAATGACAATATGAAAAATGGAATTTTGCCGGTGAAGTTTTATGGGAAATTTTATAAGAGCATTAGCACAAACACATACTTTTTTCTTTGCCCTAATCCACCTTTGTTACTTGTCATCTAGTTTATTATTAAAGAAGCCATTCCTTCTATGTTTTTCTTTGTAAATCAGTTGAATCGATTCATCACAATTTACATGTTAGTGCTTCACATTTGTTTTTTTCACAATACACCACAACACAAAACTTTTCATTTTCAATATTTTTTATCATTCTAAATTCATAATTCAAAGTGTCATAATGATACAAATGAAATGATCTCTTCACCTTTGTTTGAAGAAAGCAACACCTAATGGTGAAATTAAGTATATTCAATATTTTTTATTTATTAATTTACAGAAATACTACTATGCAGAGGCACAAACAACTCACTCAACCTATCCTGATGGTTTAGAAATATTACAGTTTCCAAAGTAAGTTACATCTAATTTCATTTCACTTTATATTGCCTCAGGGATCAAGTGTTCTAAACCACTTTGCTATAGACTTATTTCCAGAATTTTGAATTTGTAAAAACAGCAATTCATATTTTTATTCTTATGCAAAATAAGGCTATTGTTGTATTTACTTCTTAGAATTCAAGTCCAAGTCAATTATAAACATGAATATTATGTTTATGTAAATAAAATTTGATCTAAAATGTGAGATGTATCTTAAAGTTATATGCAAATGTGTTGGCAAGAGGTTGATATGTGACTGGATATAACTTTCTTAATATTATTCCCTACAGGGAAAATCCATTTGAAAATGACAATATAAAGTAAGCTCTTTGTCAATATTTCGGCTTTACAGCCTTTATCAAGACACTGATAATTTTAGTGACTGGATAGCTTGGTTGATAGAGCATCCTGCTAGTATTGGGAAGGTTCCAGGTTCAAATCCTAGTTTGGTCACTGGATTTTTCCCATTTCTGTAACATGATGATATAGTTTAGATAGTTATTTTCTTTTTTATTCCTTCTCAAATGTCTTCTATGTTATAGTAATCAGGTGGAAAAACATTATCCTGACGGAACAAAAGAAATCACATTTCCTGATCAAACAATCAAATATTTATTTCCAAATGGCTCGGAGGAGAGTATATTTCCAGATGGAACAGTTATCCGAATTGACAAAGCTGGAGACAAAACCATGGAGTTCCCTAATGGTCAGAGAGAAATACATACACAGGAATACAAGGTAATTAGTGTTTGTAAAATGAAATGTCTTGTTGAGAAGCACATTTTGGAGTCGCAGGAAAATTTATTAGTATTACTGTACAGGGGTTTTCTTGGTGAAAGATTGAAAATTTAGCCTGGGATTTCTGCCTCTTTAACTCTGCCACTTCACTTATTGTCACACTATGCAAAATCTATGCTGAAGTCTCAAAAACCATTTCTTCTTTGTTTTTCTTTATAAGCCTCCCACGATTTATTGCCAAACCTCTTTATGCATGCCAAAATTTGTCTGAACAAATGGTGGGCATAAATCGAGGTTTCACTGTAAAATTTGATCTCTTGTTTAAAAACACTTTCTGGATTTACATATCAATTAATTAGTATGTAGCTATAAGTATTTTTCACTTCTCGCTGATGGACTCATGTATACATGCATACATACTCACTGTAACCTTGCTTGTTTTCCAGAGGCGAGAATACCCAGATGGCACGGTGAAGACAGTGTACCCAGACGGTAGACAGGAAACACGATATTCAAATGGTAGAATACGAGTCAAAGATCGTGATGGAAATATAATTATTGACAGACGATGTTAGGCAGGAAATTCAAATGTGGAAATCCAAGTCAGATAATTGACGGGCCATGTAAGGAAGGGAACCAGGCACTTTACCGATGGAGTACAAGTCAAAGACATTGACAGAATCCATGTGAAGGCAGCGTTACAGGTAGTGAGACATTGGCAGAATCTGTGTCTTAAGACTATAAAGGCAGCATTATAAGTAGTGCAAAAACCTATCTGATATTTTGTGGATGCAAGGCAAGAAACCTAATATTATGGACTGAATACCATACAGTATTAAATGTATTGCAGTCCAGTTACTCCTGCGTCAGAACTTCAGATTTGTAATGGTATAACAAGAAATATTCGGCTCAAAACAAGACCATTCAGTTGTGCAGAAAAGCTGATCTTACTGAAAACTAGACGAGGACCTTTATTAATGCACATTGGAAACAAGAGGAGGAAATTTGTTTCTGCAGAAACGTTTATCACTATGGAAACAATAGGACTTTTATCTTTGCAGAGAATCAAATTGTCATGACAAACCAGCAGTCTCCTGATTTAATGTCATGTGTATGTAATAATGTGCAAGTCTGTTGCAAACAATTTTACAACTGAGGTAAATTCTCATATGGTTTTGTGATAGAGTAAAGCCCAAGGCAGTGGCCATCTCAGTAAAGTAGTCACCTGTTTCTAACGGTCTGTCTGAGTCAGTCCCTGGCATTTTTAAACAACCTAAAATGTTTCCAAATTTGTCTAATACCAGGCCCCGGTTTCACAATCATTCCTTAGCTAAGATTTTCCTTAACTTAAATTTAGCAAATTTTGGTAATCTCTTTTTGGAACTGTTGATGAATATATTTGTCAAAACTAATGCAGATGTTTTAATCTTGAGCTGATCTTAAAAATAACACCTTAAATTCCTGAATATCTTAAAGATTAACAAAATTATAAAGATTTGAAGTTTTGTCAGATTTAAGTTAAGGAAAATCTTAACCAAGAAATGATTGTGAAACTGGGTCCAGTAACAAAATCCCTTTAAATTTAAAAAAAAACATCAAGAAATAATGTACAGTAGTACATATATTTTTAGCTTGCCTGCACAAAATGCAAAAGAGCTTATTGTCATACTCCAAGCACCTGCGTCAACATCCTATGTAAAGTTTATGGGTCAACATCTATAAAATGATGCATCCATGTACATATGCGAGCTGTCTTGTGGCATGTTTCCCCTCTTGGTATTTGATACCATGGTCATGTATGTTAGAGTTTGGCAATGTGTATGGTGATTTAATTTTTACATCAGGATTATTGTATAACAGATAATGTCTGATAAAGTATGATAATGTTTTGTTTGCCAGTGGGGTAATTGGTGCCTAGGTTCGGTACTTGAAGGTTTGCCAAATTCAAACAGGGTTGTTGTAGCAACTAAAGCCAGAAAATTGTGACTATGTCACAACCACACATTGTTATATTAACAATATCTGTTTATAGGATCAGGCTTCACCCTTTGTTTATAAACATTTCCATCAGATTTTGAATGCCTTGTACCAAGATAACATATTTATAGGTAAACAACATTGACCTGTCCATTTGACCTTTGATTTAAATATTTATCGTGGATCAGTTTATATATGTGTCAGAAACTCAGGTGTCCATTTCGTCTACTACATCACGAGTGATAATCACTTCATTGATGAGCCATGTCCACTGTATTTGTATTAACTTGAATCCTAACACTACTCATGTATTGGATGGACCCTTCTATATGACTATTCCTAATGTAAGGTCAAGGGGACAGGTCAATGTTGTTTACCTATACATGCAGATCTGAAGAGTACCACCATAAATCATTTTTTGTCATATTTTTTTCATTCATAAAAATCGTTTTTGTTTGTTTTTATCTTCAAATATTTACATATTGAATCAATGGTGCTATTTGTAATTTTAAACAAATTTCATTGATATTTTTTTATGCTTAAAGATCTGTGAAATTCTCATTTCATTCTGCTGTCACTTTATCAACACAATGTTTGTTTAAAAAAACTTGTGTGGTACCGGTAATATTAAAGGGTGTTTTTGTATTATTTTGGGTACTTGATGTTGATCAATCATTTATTGTAAGTTACTTTTCTGCTGACATTTTTATCCTTCTAGGGACATTTCATGTTATGTTAGTTATTATACCCCCGCAAACTAGTTTGAGGGGGGTATATAGAAAATACCATGTCTGTCTGTCCATCTGTCTGTCTGTCCATCCATGTAAATTTTGTCTGGAACCATATCTCATCAATGCTTTGGACGACTCTCATGAAACTTCACATAAATAATCTTCATGGTTCAAAGGTGTCATGACTTTCAACCAAGGTCAAATCGAAAAGGCAAAGGTCGCAGGAAATTTTTAAATGTTGGGGGCGGGGGTATTTGGCTCTCAAGAGACCATTCTAGTTTTTTATTTGCAACATTCTGCTTGGAAAACGAAAATCATTGACATTTATACATTCACACCCAGTGGAACATGGAATGATTTAAAATGCAATGCAAATAGACAATTTCAATGTTAGTTGTGGAATGATAAGGTTGGAGTAGAAAAAGTAGAGTGATGGTGTTTTAAGATCCAAATAAGATTCTGTCACTAATTTCAGGGTGGTCAGTTTAAGGAAGGTGGAGGAAACCTGAGTGTCTGGAGAATCCACCAGCCTTCAGTAAGTGAACTGACAAAAAATGTCTCAAACTGGGAAATAGGGTATGATACACATATGATGTTCTGTAATTGAAACAGGCCCTTAGAACAAACCAATAGTAATACTGAAAACAGATTTTGATTGCAATAAATACATAAATACAGTCTGTTACATGATCATGGGTTTGTGTTTTCTACAATTTCCTTCAACTACTGGAATAATTTCGCTATTATTATTATACTCCCCGCAAACTAGTTAGGGGGGGGGGGGGGTATATAGGAAACACCATGTCTGTCCGTGTAAAATCGTGTCGGGGCCATATCTCATAGCTGCTTTGGAGGACTGTCATAAAACTTTACATAAATAATCTTCATGGTCCAAACGTGTGTGTCATGACCTTGAACCAAGGTCATATTGGAAAGATCAAGGTCGTGGGAAAACATTAAATGTTGTGGGCTCTTTTACATTTACATTTGTAAATGTGTTTGACTCTCAAGAGACAGTTCTAGTTATTTTTGTATAACCCAATGTTGGTGCTTCAAAAATATAACAAAAATTGAAATCTGATTTTTTTTTTACCAAAGGGCCCTTTTTGTATGTATCATATGGTCATATGTATTTTATGTAATCTCTGGATCATGATCTGGTTAAATGTTATCTTCTAGTATGTTATGTTATGTATCATTAATGATCTGTTGAAGAGATTTTGATTATTATTTATTGTAAATATTTGTAAATGTGAACCGGTACAGATAGGCAAACAACATTGACCTGTCCAATTGACCGTTACTTTATTATGGACAAGTGTTCCCATTTATGCACATAAATTTAGGTCTACATCATGGGGAAACACCAATTTTAAATGCAAGCATGTGCATAATTAATGTACATTTATTACCTGTGAATCCTAACACTAGCCATATATTCCTATATCAATAATCCTAATGAAAGGTCAAAGGGACAGGTTAATGTTGTTTGCCTATAAATATATTTATTTATTGTTCAAGTCTTAGAATATGTACATACATGTAAAATGTACATAGAGAAATTTTTTACCGATGTAAAAAACAATTTTATTGCTATGGTAACCATTATGATTACATTTGTAAATTTTTGGTTGTATATTATTTGTTACCAAGATGCATTTGATGAAATCCGTTTTTAAAAAAAGAAAATTTATAAAATAAAGAAAATAAATTTTAAATGATGTGTATCGTTTGATAATTCTTAACACAAACAAAATGGGGAAAAGAGATGGCTTAAAAGCACTTTATAGGGTAAAAAATTTGTAAAATATTTGTATCCATAATTTTTTAAAATTCATTTTCCATAACAATCTATATCCAACTGACCACTAAGGTAGCCCAATTGGTAGAGTGCTTGCTCCATGTGATGTGTGGGAGGTGGTGGGTTTGAACCACAGGCTGGGTCTGACTAAGACTTCAAAATGAGTAGTGACTGTTCTTTCCACAAACACTCGACGTTTAGAAATGAAAGTCAAGGGTTTCTTTGGAAAAAGACCTTAACCCAGTGCCTCTTGTCAAAGCATAGCATGTTAAGAACCCTACCTGCACATTGCCCCGAGTGCACTCAAAATTTCTGCCACTTCACTTATAGCTGGTGACATCTTGAGACAAGTGAAATATTCTTGACTGGGGCATAAAATCCCATTCAATCTAGTATTATTTTATCACCATCCTTCATCAAATGCTGCAGATCCATTTTTATTTGCCAAAACATAATTTTCAAGTTATTTCACTAGCTCAGTTTGAAAATATGTAGTGACTTTACTTTCATCAGGCACTCAGCATTTAGAAATGAAAGTCACAGGTTCCTTTGGAACGGGCCTAAAAAAAGAATGCCAGGGTCACGGCAGATATGGCACCTTAAAGAACGCTCCAGAGTGCACTGCAAAGGTAAAAATTTCTGCCATTTCAACTGTAGTTGGTGACATCCACTCTGAATGCCAAGTCTTCAAAATGTGTTAAAGCTTTACAATTAATCCCATTCAATCTATCTTTTATTACCCGCCTTCATCAAATGCTGTAGATACATTTTTATTTGCTAAAACTTAATTTTCATGTCATTTTACAGTCTTGACCAAATTAAATTCTAAACAGTTTTAAGCAGGATATGAAAGTTTTGTTAATACCAATAAGTATTCAATGACTTTATAGAAAAATAATTATGGAATTGAGTGGAGTAATTATGTTTTACACAACAGGTAATATCATTTCACTTATACCAAGGTGGTCAGTTTAGAAATGAAAATGATGAAGGATACCAGAAAAAAATTATTGATCTTCAGCAACCAAACTTACGAACAGTTTTACCCTGGAATCTGGCCGTATGGGATTAGAACATAGGCACTGAGGGGCACTGTGATTAGTATAAAGCCCAAGCTGTAGACTACCTTGTCGAACTTGACCTTGGTGGTCGAGGCCCCTAAAAATACCAAGATCTACACAGCCAAAATTTGTTCACATGAAATTAACAGAAAGTTACAAGAAACATTTCATGTGAAGTGAGTTTAAACATCATTTATGTGAAATTAATGCAAAATTCAAGTGATATTAACATCAATTTTCCATGACAAATTTTTACATAAAGTGAAATTCACATGAAAATCATGTGAACAAAATTTGGCTATGAACAGTTTAATAAATAAAGAAAATAATAAACCAGTTAACAAAAGATGACAATTTTATTTTCTTGTTCATATTCAATGTGTAAAAGCTTATTTATTTATTATTAACAAAGAAGATTAAATCACAGCTGACATCATAAATTTCAGACGTAACATGTACACAACGCATCTACACTTCACAAAAAATAAATGTGTGAAGTTGAAAATGTATAATATATTACACAATGCATCTACACTTCACAGAAAACAAACGTGTGAAGTTATAATGAAAATGTATAGGCATACAAAATTGACCTGTCAGCCTGACCTTTCATTTATAAATATTTTTTATGGATGAGTACATTAAGTATAGGGAGCACAAGTATTTAACTTGTCTACTACCCATGTTCTGGGTGGACCCTCCTTAACGAATATTCCTAATGAAAGGTCAAACAGACAGGTCAATGTTGTTTCCCTATATACTGAACACTGCTATATAAACTTTAGTTAATAATATAAAGTTGCAAATACAATAAATAACAATTACTATACACCATAAAACACTTTGATTTCACGGGACGGCGTGTGTGTGTGCAGGTATATGTGGGGTGATGTTTTATATCTGGCGACAGATATGAGGGTGGGAATTACGTTTTCCTGGGTCATAGTTTTATATCCTGCCATAAATATGGCGAGGGAATCACATTTTCATTGAGTAGTGGTTTTAAACCTGGGCATAAGTATGGCATGTGAATTGCAGTTTGTACATGTAGTTTTATTTTGCACTGGCATAAATATGACGAGGAAATGGGGTTAACCACTGTACCACGTGATACTCCTTAACATTGGTGCGGAACACTTACTTCAAATGGATATGGAACTACATAAGATGATGTTTTCCCTTAAAAATGATGTTATTTTGGAATTGTGCAACATTTATGTTTTCCAAAACATTTTTCACAAATGTAAAGAGGTATTGATCACGTGGTGCAACGGCAGACCCCATTTATTTCATATGGTTGTAGCTTTATACCCTGGCATATTTGCCATTAATTTATAATAAAATCATCATATCCAATTCATTCATAGAATTGAAATATTGAAGTTTTTACAGTATTAAATAACTTCAAAGGATTTGAAAGTCATAGCTTTATGATCTAAATGTATGCAACAAAGTTATTTTTCTTGAATAGCAATTTTCTAGGAAATTTTTGAAATTTTGGGGAAAAATATAAGTTGGAAAATTATTTTCAAGATAAAACATAATTTTAGTGAAAACACTCGGCTTTAGCAGAATGGTGTTTTCAAGAACTTTGTGAAGATTTTCAATCTGTAATGATTAGACAGGTTTTAACATGTATCACAATTTATGGATTGCAGAATTCAAGACAAACTAGTATGATGTTGAATATTGATGCATCTCCAGAAAAATGCAGAATTGTGTTCAAAATACTAAAGATAAAGCCCGTTTCCATGGAACCAAAGTGTTGTACAGTATTAAAGAGATGAGTATATTATAATTATATATGATATGATTTTTTTATTTTAAATACTACAAATAATTCCACTTCTGTGACATTGTATAATTAAACTACCTCAGAATGTATTATCTCACAGAAAAAATGACTATGTAAAATAGTTACCTATGCAAGGCTAAAATCTTAAATCTGGCTATTTACATATAGAACAACGTATCACTTTACAACTTGGTTTTTAGGATGTTGTACAGCCAAACCTGTCTATAAAGGCCACCCAAGGGAACCAGTAAAAGTGACCTTTATGGGCAGGTGGCCTTTACATACAGGTTCAAATAGTATGAATAAAGAACAATTGGAATACAATTTTTCTGGCCTTTATAAACAGGCGACCCTTATAGGGGTGGCCTTTAAGACAGGTTGGACTGTACCTTACAAAAATTTTGGTTTTCACAATGCTGTTTTCGCAACACTGTAGCTTACAAATTTTTACTGAATGAAGGGTTTTATCATTTTTTTAGGATGACATGCCTCATATGTTATTTCAAGAGGTTAAATGTGTTGTATGTGTTTATCTTGTCATGTTATCTTTTTCATTCATCTGATTTTTTCCTTTGTTTTAATTGTTGTTTGGTTGCATTTGCCAAAACCCAATGTCATTCAGCTAAAACTGTAAATATTAATCATTTCTGCTGTGTATTAGAAATGATATACATGAAAAGTGATCCTTTACAAGTGTGATGTATTACAAATCATGAAATGGACTCAATAACCAATTACATGGTTCCTTACAAATACACACATCATAATTTCTGAAGTGGATTTCATTGGTCTTTACAAATAGATGCATCAAATTTTCTGAAATAGACTGCTTGAAACAACCAATTACATGGTCCCTTAGAAATGCATGTATCATAAGTGCTGAGAACAACCAATCATATAATTTCTTACAAAAACATGTATGGAAATATCCAATCACACAGTCTGTTACTAATACTGTACATGAATAAATCAATAAATCTGGAATGTTAAATGTATGAGAAAAATATGAAAAAAATACACAAGATGACAAAACTTAACAATTTACTGATACCCAATGAAAGATTGAACTGAGCAATTCTTAATTACAGTTGTATTGCATATTTTTTTAACTGAGGTCCTGAAAGGGGGTGCTGTTGTTCATTCGGTAAGGTTTTAACATTTTTAAAAAATTGTGAAAAAATTAAATTCATATTTTAAATTATATTAATTAAAACAATTAACAATGTAAACAAGTCAAAAAATGTTCAACAAACAGTATTAATGTATTAATGAACCCCCTTAATTTTTAACTTTCAGACTTTGGACAACTACAAGAAATGACACATCAGAGACATAGTTCAAATTATATGAACTATGTGTAAAGTTTATCATTAAATGTATTTGAAGAGTAGAATTATTATTATTGTATGCATATGTCAAGACATTTTCACTTATATCAAGGTGGCCAGTTCATACATGGTGGAAAAAACCAAAGTGTCCAGAGAAAACCACTGACTTTTGACAAGCCAACTGACAAAATTTCCCAATATATGGATTATCTGAAGTGGGATACAAAGTTTAACCTAGATGGTGAGAGACACTGTGATCTGAAAGTGTGCCTTTTACCCCACTCAGCCACCAGGCCCCGGTTTCACAATCATTCCTTAGCTAAGATTTTCCTTAACTTAAATCTTGCAAAATTTCAAATCTTCATAATTTTGTTAATTTTTAAGATATTCAGGAATTTAAGGTGTTATTTCTAAGATCATCTCAAGCTTAAAACATTTGCATTTAGTTTTGACAAAAATATTCATCAATAGTTCCAAAAGAGAATACCAAAATTTGCTAAATTTAAGTTAAGGAAAATCTTAGCTAAGGAATGATTGTGAAACCGGGGCCAGGCCCCTTTTAACATTATGTTATTTACCAGGTACCTCATAATAGTTGTGATCAAGATTCAGAAAACAATTCCGTGAGGTATTGAGGTTAATAAAATTAATATGTTGAAAAATTGGTTCTTTATGGGTTACCAGATATGTATAAAAATATAAACTAACAAACATGGCTAGATAACTACTTGTCACAAACCAGTAAGGCTTCTATTTTTACAAAAATCTGTAAACGTTTACATAGTAGCTACAAAATGAAATGGTATTCAAGCCCCAAATACACAGCCGTTATATAACTAAGATTTTCCTTAACTTAAATTTAGCAAATTTTAGTTATATTATTTTGGAACAATTTGAATAATTGGAAAAACTAAATACAGATGGTTTTAGCTTAAAGTGATCACCAAAATGACTTCTTAAAATCCTGAATATCTTTAAAAAATAAGAAAATTATTAATTGTTGAGGAAAATCTTAGTTAAGGAATGATTATAAAACTGGAGCCAGGTATCCTTTACACGGGACATAAAATCTTCCAATATCTGTTTGTTTATGTAAAAAAGGACATCTTTTAACTGCTTTCCAAAGTACCAAATGAAAAAAAAATCAGGTTGAGGTTGAAGTTGCTTCAATGACATCAAAGTGCTTTCACACACTTAACATTTCTGTATTTTTAAACCATTTTTGTGCACAGAATGGACATGTAAAGCATAATGTAGTAATATTTTCATTTATATTTACGACATGTTAACATTTTTTGTAAACATTTACTAGCTCAACATGGACTGTAAACATGTAAAGGCAAACAACATTGATCTGTCTAATTGACATTTAGATAAATTTAGATACATGTATTTATTATGCATCAGCAGATGGATCTATAGAGAACACAGGTGTTTGTATTTTCTACACCATAGGAATCATGCACTGTTATGTATTAACTGCAAATCCTAACACAACCCATATATGGGAGGAATATTCCTGAAAAAGGTCAAGCTGACAGGTCAATGTTGTTTGCCTATACATAGGAAGCCTTATAAACCAATGGTCTGGATAATCATGATAACAGTTTTCACTTTTTGTGCAGAAAAGTGTTGATAATTTGAATGAATATATACAAAAGTTTAACAGGTTCCACAATTATCTAGTGAAAATTATCAACATGGACACAAAGCTAAATAATTTCATCCAGTATAGTCCGTCAGCAATATTATGGCAGAGTGTTTATAAACATGGATGAGTCTATCATACACGGATAGGTATTAATACAGCATTATAATAGCCTATATTTACGTCTTCATGTGTTCATTTGTCAAATTCACATTTGACTTGTATCCTTTTCTCCCTATTTACATTATATAGACCCTTTCATGATCAAAAATGCTCTGCCAAAATATTGCTGACAGACTATAGCTTAGAGTACTGACATTAGGTAAATTTATGCATCAACATTTGGCTAATTAACTCATAATTAACAGGTACTTGCCTATAACTAATCCTGAAAACTAAAATCTTTGATATCTGTGTAAAACATATTAAAATGAAATGTGCATAAATATTATCTACATAATAAACAGCTGTATAAAATACAAACTTTATACCATAATCTGTATAGTATTTACATAGCTTCATCAGTTTGACCCTGACCTTTGACCTTTATTTAAACCTTTTCATTAATAGCACATACAAGTTATATTCTCGCTATCAGTTTGACCTTGACCTTTTAACTTTATTTACCTGGTAAACACTTTCAATTACAGCACATACAAGTTATACTCTCTCTATTAGTTTGACCTTGCCCTTTGACCTTTATTTAAACTTTTAATTACAGCACATACAAGTTATACTCTCTCTATCAGTTTGACCTTGACCTTTGACCTTTACTTAAACTCTTACAATAACAGCACATACAAGTTACTGTAAACCAACTTTTATTTGCAAATATTAACTTTCGCGATTCTCTTACAAAAACCATTTTGCGACTATTAACTTTCCCAATATAGACTTAAGTTGAATATTTGGTATAAATTAAAACATTTTCAGAAACACAGTGATTAATTTTTACGATTATTTTGTCCTCTAGAAACACACGAATAAATGTTGTTTTACAGTGTACTTTTATTGCATTTTGCAAGTAAATAGTAACTGTACTGTTATAGGAAAACAACATTAAGCAGTTAACTTGACCTTTAATTTAATTATTCATTATGGATAAATACATTGATTTAATGTATAGCAAACACAAGTGTTTATTTCTTATACATAATGAAAAACAATATTTTCAATTGCAGATCCTAACACTACCCATGTACTGGGTGGATATGCCTATATGAATATTCCTAATGAAAGGTCGAAGTGGAAAGGTCAATGTTGTATTTTCAATTGCAGATCCTAACACTACCCATGTACAGGGTGGATATGCCTATATGAATATTCCTAATGAAAGGTCGAAGTGGAAAGGTCAATGTTGTATTTTCAATTGCAGATCCTAACACTACCCATGTACAGGGTGGATATGCCTATATGAATATTCCTAATGAAAGGTCGAAGTGGAAAGGTCAATGTTGTATTTTCAATTGCAGATCCTAACACTACCCATGTACAGGGTGGATATGCCTATATGAATATTCCTAATGAAAGGTCAAAGTTGACAGGTCAATGTTGTATTTTTAATTGCAGATCCTAACACTACCCATGTACAGGGTGTATATGCCTATATGAATATTCCTAATGAAAGGTCAAAGCGGAAAGGTCAATGTTGTATTTTCAATTGCAGATCCTAACACTACCCATGTACAGGGTGGATATGCCTATATGAATATTCCTAATGAAAGGTCAAAGTTGACAGGTCAATGTTGTATTTTTAATTGCAAATCCTAACACTACCCATGTACAGGGTGGATATGCCTATATGAATATTCCTAATGAAAGGTCAAAGCGGAAAGGTCAATGTTGTATTTTTAATTGCAAATCCTAACACTACCCATGTACTGGGTGTATATGCCTATATGAATATTCCTAATCGAAGGTCAAGCAGGTCAATGTTGTTTGTCTATATCTGGAAATTATACTGTTTTATGTCCTTTTACACCTATGTACATAACATCCAAAAAGTCCTGATTATCAAACATGGGAAATGTGGTAAGAGTTCCTTTTGTTAACCCCCCCCCCTTCACTAAATTTTCCATTATATCATTCAGTTGTTTTGAAGATTTTTTCAGACCAAATTAAAATTTTAGTTCAGGATGCAAATGGAACTCTTTCTCTGTAAATTTTGTTTTTTTTATTTAGCACACAAAAACTAATTTACACAATTGTTTTTGTTAAAATGTTTAATTAGCACAGAAAAACCTCAAAAGGCAAAGATTATTGCACTTCAATATGTACTGGGTATACACATTAGGTCTTGCAAACACAAAAGCCAATATTGCACTTATATTAGGACACCACCAGCTAACTAAGTAAAATTGCTATTTTTTTCTATGCAGTACACTTTAAATAATCATATATGGATGTTGTTATTATCATGCTATATCCAATGTGACACAGGCAATGATTATTTAAAGCTATCTAACGAAGGACATGTAATTTATATATCCTTGTGCCAAATGCTTAATGAGTGGAGTAATACAGTATTTTGCCCCAGTCAAGATTCTTTTTCTTATATCGAGGTGGTCAGTTGAGGGATGGTGAAAGAAATTGAAGTGCCCATAGAAAACCACCAACCTTTAGCAAGCCATCTTACAAACTTTCTAGCATTACGATCTGTCCAAAGCGGGATTCTAATCTGGGCATTGAGAGGTGCTGTGATCCGTAAGTGTGCCATTTAGGCCGCTTGGCAAGTGTTTAATGGTGGAGTAGAGTGAACTTACAATGTATTATGTCCAAGTTGTAATTAATTTACTTATATCAAGGTGTAGTGCTCGAAAAAAAAAACCATAGCTAAGATATGCTTGAGAGGAATTTAAACCTTCGCAACAAGAAGGCTGTGATCAGTAAAAATTCCATATCCATTTAGGTTTATAATTAATAGATCCAAACAAACAAAAGTGGGCATCACATGATATACTGATCAATCCCACTGTGTAATTTGTGGTCTCCATGAACAAGTGGTTTAAACCCTGTGCTCATGTATCACAAGGCTTCTCAAGTCTAAGTCTGAATCCTACTTGGGCAGATCCTAGCGTGAGATGAGTAGTTAAAGGTCAGTGGATTTAAAAGGCCACTCCAATTTTCTCCACCATTCCAGAAGTGACCACCTCAATTTAAGTAAAATTTTTACATTTTGTAATTAGTAATTATGTTACATTACAATAACTGAATAATTTAAATTAAAAAACAAAACAACCTCACACCCATACAATACAATGGAATGATCCAAATTCAAAAGAAGTGGAATGTCCATTACCATGGTAATTTTTACTGTAACCATGGAAATATTTACTGTTACAGTAACCATAGTAAAATATTCTGCAATTGTGGTAATATTTACTGTAACCATGGTAATATTTACTGTAACTAATGTAAAATATTCTGTAACCATGGTAGCAATTACCGTACATTATATAAAACATGTTAGATTTAATCCAATGAAAATGTTGCATGCATTCAAATTTTCTAAAATGCATCTAAAAGACTAAAAATTTTTAAAAATAAGTTGGCACAGAGAAAAACAAAGACTATATGCATCATTTATACTTCAAATCTGCTAAAATTTAAATAGACTTCCAGAGTTGAGTAATCTAGCTTTATATCTCTGTTCTATGGCGAATGAATATATTAATGGAAAAACGTAGTCCATGATGATGTGTCGTTGATAAAATGCGAGTTCACTTCAGCCAAATATACCGCCAAATGTCGCACATATTATGATTATTAAAATGATCACACATATAATAATCATTATTTTCTTCTGCAAAATACAAAAATAAAGAAAAATATTAAGGAATTTTGTTTAATTAATTTTTATCAAAATGCACTAGCATCAGATACACCCAATGGGTATCTCACTCTTTTCACATGATCATATTTTTAACAGTCAAAGTAACATCTCATTAAAATGCTTCTCAATAACTTTGCTACCCCACTTATCGCCATACTATTTTAAAGTCCAAAAATCAATATCTTCTATGTTTTTCTTTACAAGTCACCCTTGGTTTATCACTAAACTCAAAATTTGACTGAAGAACAGGAGACTATGGAACAAAGTTTTACTGAAGTAAGAACACAGTAACACTGAAGTAAAGTCAGCTTAAACATAACTTTTCACAACTTCATAATTTTATGTGATGCCATTAAAATAAGAATTACTTAAGTTGAGTTTTACTGAGGCAACAGTTGCTAAATACAGTTGAACGGGTCTAAAAAGGTCAGCTAAGGGAATCATATCAAGTGACCTTTATTAGCAAGTGGCCCTTTCACACATCTTCAAATAACATGAATAAAGAGCTATCAGGATAAATTTTACTGGCCTTTAAAAACAGGTGGCCCTTAAATAGAGGTGGCATTTAAGGCAGGTTTGACTGTACTAAAAAGTTTTTGTCATTTTGACAACTAACTAATCATGATAGTGAGAACAAATCTGATGCTAGTGAGAACAAATCTGATGCTAGTGATACAACATTTTACAATTTCGCTGAAATTAAACGACAAAAACACTTTTTGTCTGTTCCATTTTTGAACTAAAATGTTATCATGCATACTACTAACACAGAAACAAAAATCAACTCTCAACTAAAAAGTTTGATCATGCAAAAGATTATTTATTAAAATAAAAAGTATCTTTTTTCAACACTCCATCAGCTTGGTCGGCATCCAATCTCAATTTTTTAATTTGGAACAATTAAACCCCAATGAATATGCAGTAAAACCTGTATAAAAAGACTCAGTGCTCATTAAAGGATTTTTCCTTAAAGTTTATATGTAGGCGGTCCCGATATAGCAGGGTTTACTGTATTCAACATAAACAATGGTTTTAACATCAATATCAGCAAATCTTCACAGAAAATTTTGCTGTACTCGCAGGTGTACCTGTATTTGAACACAAAACTTACCGAGAATTCCATTCAGGTATGCTGTATATATGTTGTTCAACATGTTGACATCCATTTTTATATACATTCCAGTTTCCATAGAAATTTAAATATAAGTCCTTCTCCTATTGCTCACCTGGTCTATTTTACAATGGGGTTCGCTCTAGTGTACCATGTGATACCATATAACATTTCTACAGAACAGTTATTTCCATTGGAGATGGAATCGCTTCAGGTCATGTTTTCCTGTGAAAATGACGTTACTCTGGGAAATTTCAAAGTAAATGTTTTCCAAAATGTTCTGCACAAATGTTAAGGGGTATTGATCACATAGTACACTCCCAAACTTCATTATTCCACACTAAGATTATGCATGCAATTATTCACTATTCTTGCCAATATTACTTTTTTTCATATTATTGGAAATAATGAATCCATCTTTATGGGGGTTGACCATGACCAATATATTTAGTCTTATTTAGTTTTGAATAAATTCAGGGCTACCTCTTCGACATTTATATTTTTTTCATACTGATCTTTCTAAATAAAACGTCTCAAGTCAGGTAACAGTATTTTATAATTTCTACTCAATTTTTTGAAAACATGGCCCCTGCTTTTTTCAAGGCCAGGGCCAGGATGACCTTGCCAACTGTTTCTGGATTGAACAAGAGACAATATGACAATATAACCCTGTAGGGAAACCATATCCACAAGTAAGGCTAGCCTAGATTTTGTTTCTATGGTCAGAAATTAAGGACAAATTAATTACTATAAACCAACTTTTATTCGCATACCATTATTAACTTTCATGTTTCAGGACAAAATAATCGCGAAAGTTAATGGTTGCAAATTTTGTTTCCGAAAATGGTTTTATTAATACCAAATATTCAGCTAATTTCCATAATGTGAAAGTTAATAGTTGCAAAATGGTTTTAATAACAGAATCGCGAAAGTTAATATCCACGAATAAAAGTTGGTTTACAGTATCAGGATCATTTCTAATTCATAACATTATACTTCAGTGGTCTGACACTATAAAACTGATTTATTTGTTAGATAAAGAGATCCCATTATGAGCCTCCGATCAACATGAGGAAATTCTGATCAAGTGGTCAGATATTTGTGTCTCAAACGAGACTCCACAGAGTTTAAGATAAAATTATTTCACCATGAGATAGGAATTTCCTTATCTCAATCTGAAACTCATAATTGATTCGTTTTCTCACATGAGGATTTAAATTTTTTCTCACATAAGGATTTTAATTACTATCTTACTACATGTAATATGAATAAATGTAGTCCCTGTTATACTGAGTTAGCCTATGTGGGGTGCAAAAGGAACCACCTATCCCATGAGATTGATCAGTTACAGATGTGAGAAATGACTGTACTGAGTAATTAAAGTATTATATGCTAGGTAGGATTAATTCACTTATATAGAGACATCACCAGCTATGGGTGAGGGTTCTGATTTCTTTATCATGGCAAACATAAAGTGACATGCCAACATTGTTTTGAAAGATCTCGTCTGAAGATACATTGACTTTCAATAAAATGAAGAAAGAGACATTTGCCAATAAAATGTCACATCATTGGCTGAAACAGCCTCTTAGAACAAAGAGCTGAACTTCTGGAAGGAAATATCTGAAAAAATTCTGAAAACACCTATTTTTGGCAATCAAATGAGACCAAGTTAATATCTTTTGTCAAGGGTATGGAGAAATCTCATTAAGACCTCAGACTAAATCATTCTGGTGCTTTATTGGTGTTATATCTGATGATGTGAGGGTAGTATAGGCAAACAACATTGACCTGTCTGCTTGACCTTAAATTTAGATATTTATTATGGAAGAGAGCATTGATGTATAGGGATCACAAGCGTTATTTCGTTTACATAATAGGAACACTGTTATCAGAGAGTAAACATGTGTTCTCAAGGAAAGGTCAAGCAGACAGGTCAATGTTATTTGCCTTTAAACACAAAATAAGTGATGAAAACAAACAAATAAAAAATAAAATAAAAAGAAATAAAACTTTAATATAAAAAAGGATTTATTTGTGTTTGTAATAATTTATTTATTTCTAGAGGTACGGTTACCTAGGAGACAATAACAATATTACACCTGTCTGTACATAACAAAAACATAATAATAATAATCTTCACATATCTAGCTGTCTGGTATTAAATTGTGTATTAGAAAACACGAATCTTACTTTAAATATGTGTGTATGTTTATCTGGATTATGGAGCGATATTTTTTCCCATAAAACACTTCATGCCATGCCATTTTGTACCATAACTTGAATTTTTGGTCCTGTACATTGGACATTTTCTATCCATACTTTTATTACAGTGAATTTCCTTTTACATTCAATTAGTTATTATAACTGACATAGGATGTTATTTCAAAGATGTCCCCCAAGCAAACCCCAAGCATTTTTTCTCAAACATGTGCACCATTAAAATATGAAAAGCCAATAGTACATCTACTTTACCAAAAGATTGTCCCTGTTAAGTTTCAAAATACGTTAAATAGTTTTGGAGAAACATGACAAAATGCTGGCCAGTAGAAATGGAACAGACATTGTAAGTCTCCCCACTACGACATTTTATGTTTTCAATTTTAAAAATAAGTTCTTTAGGATGTTGTATAAAATGTCCAATGTCTGGTACAAAATGTCTTGGACATGAGACTAAACTTATGAACTGAGTAAAAAAATTCTCATGTTTTTTTTTAAAACTATTGCCTATTTTGCATTTTAGAGCCAGAACCAGATTATTATGATGAATCTCAGAGAATTTATTCTTTGACTAATTCTTAAAATGGGGAAAAAGCATGCCACCACTTTCGAAAATCTATTGTTGATTGTAATTCAATCTTTACCCTTATCTTTTTAGCATATCCTCACACTAATTTTAAAATAGGCTTTACAGCAATTTAGTTTCTGTCTGAAAACGGTCACTAAAACCTTATAATAAAGCCTGAAATCATAGGAATTGTTGTCAGTTTGTCCAATGAATCTGCAATACAAGAATTTTTCAAACTCTTGAATTTTTAAAATCTTCAAATCAAGTATTTGTAATTGAAAGCTCCCACACATAGATTAAAACAAAAATTTGCCACTTAATATTTCTCATTTTTTTGCATAAACATAAATTTTTAATCAAAATTAGTAATTTTAACAAGATACATGTATATGTAACTAGTTAACAAATTTCATGTAACAAAAGATATATTTTTATTTGAAAAAAAAATATTTTCATGTCAAAATTAATTATGAAATAATTTTTTTTGTTTATAGACAACTTATTACATGAGTTTTAAAGTTTCATTAAAAAATTAAATTTGTAAAATATTAATTGATATTTTCTGATTACAGATTGTAGAATTATTAGAACGCATATAAATAACAGAAAATCTCAAACATTGTACTATATCGTAGTAATGGTTTTAACCGAATCTTTAATGTTTACCATTGAAAATTATTTTGACTTTGAAAGTAGGTCAAGGTCAACAAATTCTACAAACTTGAAAGCGATTTGGCTAAAGAACATCAAATTTAAATTTTACTACAATTGGTTTACTAGTTCTGGATATGAAGTTGAAAATGTGTAAAAAATTAAGAAAGGATAACACACAAATGATGTCGGCAGACAATACATGATAGAAATCGGTCACCAAGAGGTTTTTGCCCCTGTGACCGAAAATGTTTGTCTCAGCTGATCTAGAAAAGTTTGTATAAAAAAATCCAGAAAACAAAACAATACAAACATTTTATATACTAATTATATGTCATAAAAATATATTTCTGAAATTCAAAAATAATACAAGACCTCCTAGCCTAGAAACCATTGATCCTTATATGTAAACCAATGACTCTGATTTACAAACCAACAATTTTCTAGTTTACAAATCACTGACTCGTATATGTAAACCAATACATCTCTGGTTTAAAAACCAATAAATCTCAGGTTTAGAAACCATTTACTCTGCTCTGTAAACCAGTAAGTCTTTTGTTTACAAATGAACAATTTTCTGGTTCAGAAACCATTGACTCCTGATCTATAAACCACTGACTCTCTGGTTTACAAACCAACAATTTTCTGGTTTTCAAATAACTAACTTGTATATGTAAACCAATAAGTCTCTTGTTTACAAACCAATAAATCTCAGGTTTAGAAACCATTTACTCTGCTCTGTAAACCAGTAAGTCTAATGTTTACAAATTAACAATTTTCTGGTTCAGAAACCATTGACTCCTGATCTATAAACAACTGAGTCTCTGGTTTACAAGCTAACAATTCTCTGGTTCAGAAACCACTGACTTCTGAATTATAAATTGCTGAGTCTCTGGTTCACAAACCATGATTCTCTCGTTGAGATTTTTTTCCTGGTTTCATAACCACTTAATTTTTGGCTTTAAAAACCATAAATTCTCTAATTCTGAAACCACAAATGCTCTGATTTAGAAACCACAAATTTTTTAATTCATAACATGCATTTTGGTTTCTAAACCAAGTACACTTCTTATTCTATAACCACAAACCAATCCTTTCATCCTTAATAATATAAAGTAAATTGTGTAGGTCTATCTCTAGAGCACCTGTCTATAATATGGAAAATTAACTGATTTAATTGGAAAAACACCATAAGGCATAACAATAATAGTATCTTGAAATTTACAGGCTTAACTAGTTCGGTTTAAGGTTTGTCCTATTTAGAGGTCTAAAAAAAGGAAGGAAGGAGTGTAGTAGTGAAATCTATTTTCCCATTCCTGGTAGCAAAAATCACTCACCATTGCCTACTAATTTCTCAAAAATTCTTTCAAAACGTAACCTATCTTAGCACAATTGTGATTATAAAAATACTCTAAAAAGACTATATTTTCACAAATTTTGAAATTATCATAGCAAATTTGTAATTATAAAAAATACTTTAAAAAGGACAACTGTAAACCAACTTTTTTCACGTTGGATTGACTTTCGCATGTTTTACAAGGACAAAATAATCGTGAAAGTTAATCGTCGCAAATTTGTTTCAAAAAAATGTTTTTATTAATGCCAAATATTCAGCTAATTTCCATATCCCGAAACTAAATAGTGGTGAAATGGTTTTAATAAGAGAATCACTTATTGCAAATAAAAGTTGGTTTTAAAGTATATTTTCAAAAATTTTGGAAATTTGGCTACTGATGAATTTAAATGTGTGGAAACCTAAGGAAGTGATATATGGTTAGAGTCTGACTAGATCAGATGAATATTGAACACTTGTGTCATTTAAAACTGAGAATTATCAAGGTAAGACCATGTTCACACCTTTATCCAACTCAAACAGAAATAGTTTGTATGTTAATCATTTTATATAACAAAATTCTATCAGAAATAATGATTATTAACAAGATTGTCAGAGTATGTATAACACACACACACACACACACACACACACACACACACACACCAAAATCCATTTTCTCTTTCTGAATTTATGTCTGGATATCTTACTGCAATTTTGTAAATTAATCTACAGTTAAGTTTAAGACACAACAATATTTTATTTACTTCATAAATTGAACAGATATACTTCATATCATGATTTTTCTAAATTAAAACTCAAGATGCTCAAGAGCAATTTTATTAACATAAAATATTAACATTTTAAAAGTTATTTACAATTTTAATAAAATTCACTTTAGCTCAGTGACCAGTAATTTTTTTTTTACTTAAAATCATTATTTTTTTTGCACATGGATGAACAAAATCTCTGATTTGTTAAACATTTTCCTAGTATAAAATTTAATATTTTCCTGATCATATTTAAATTTATTTTTATGTAATAGTTAGAAGAAAATAGTTTTTATTTTTTATTTTAAGATTGAATCTGAATTACATAATCTGTATGTAACCATGGTTACTTATTTAACCATTGAACCAACTAGAAATGGCATTTATAGTGCTTTAACTTCCATTGCTGTGCAAACCAAACTATATGGTGAACCAACTGAATAATATGCACTAGCATGTTATGGTTAGTTTACTTCGCACAGCAGGGGAAGTCCTAGTACCATAAACACCATTTCTAGACAGTTCAATAATTACATTTATATTTTGCATTTCATTAAAATCTTTTTAAAGTATTTTTAATCCTGACTGAAATTTAAAACAATTCATCTTACAACATGCATGTCCAATTGCTGAAAGAGCCAATGAAGGATGTCACATGTATGTATACACGAATGACATCACATGATCAATGGTAATTATGGCTAAATAATTACATTGGGTCTCAAAAATTGAGTTTTATAGAACAAAAAGCAAAAAAAAAAAAAAAAAAAAAAAAAACTAACATTTTCTTTTATAATTTAGTTATGGTTTAACTCCTGGTAAATTTTATTAAAATTAATTGCTAGACACAGCGATTAAAAGATATATTATGCCCGAAAAAGTATTATTATTATATTACTCCTGAATTTATAATGGTACATTCCTGACATGCAACTCTAAGACTAACTCATTTGAAGATAGGGATGACAAAATGAAAAATATCTTTCTCTATTTTAATACTAGTCTACTACAAGATACAAACATAAAAATATTAATCTTACATATAGTGATATATGAAATGGTTTGTTTTTATTTTATATAAAAAAATCACTTAATCAACAGACAACAGTTTATGATAAATAACAATTAACATGATCTACAGGTGATTAATTACTTACACAGTTGTCTAGGAGAACTTAAGTCTACAGAATATTTACACAATTTTTAACAGTACTGAGCAATATAAAGAAGTCATGAAATAACACAAACAATTATAACTAGTCAAATGCATAGTCAAATAGATGAGAAAATAAATAGCAAACTTAAAAACAGCAGCACATCAAAAGACAGACAATCAGAAGTCTAAATTGTCTAACCATTCAGGTTAAAGTCTTGAGTTCACTACCCAACTACCCAGCTAATCAGAAGTGGTTTTTAAATCAAATGCCTAACTAGCCAATCAAAATCAATGAAAGTGTTTTTATCCAGCCAATCAAATGTGTTGTAAAATAATGACCAATCAGGAGGGTTCTTAGAGTTACATGTTTTAACACCAATTTCACTAGTAAATATTTTTTTTACATTACTATAATGTGAAATGGAGACTAAACAATTCTACAAGGAAACATTTTTACAGAGGAATTCTTATAAAAAATCCTGCAATGAAAGAATTTAGAGGAGTTCTTTCGTGTTTAGTTTTAATTTTTTAAATACATATACAAGGATCTTATAAATTTTTAGATAAAATGTTAAACAGTGAAAAGATCAACGTTTACCAAGTAGTACTTCCCTATGCAGCCAATCACAAAACATGTCAAAGTTCAATAAACAGAACAGATCATTCCATTTTGTGATATAGGGTAAGGTGAAGTGTCTTCTCAGTGAACAATTCTTTGGAGCTTTCAAAGCCTGTAACTCTTATGTTAAAAAAGAACTTTTCTATTTTCTTAGGAATCATGACTCGTCTTACAAGGAAAAATATAACTTTCATATTTTCTTAAATGGTTTAGTGAATAAAGCTTGTTAACTAAATTTAAAGCTTATTTCTACTATCAATGCATTCATTCACTCAGAAATGGAAAAAAATATCTATTGCACACGAGGAAACTGAGGGATTTTACGGTTTATTAATATGACTAAAGCACCCATATGATTAGTCACCAAATATGTTATTTTGGACAATTCCATTAAAATATTTAGGGGGTACTAAGTTATGGTTTCAAACTCAAACAAACAAAGGCTAGGGGATGTTAATTTTTTTAGTTGAGTTACATAATTATACAATTAAGTTAAGTATTAATATTTATAATTTTGTTAGAATATTGTTCTTTTTATTTCACAGTTGATAAATTATTGACAACAGTTGAGCAAAGAATTTTATGTTGACTTTAGCCTGAGTAATTGTACAATATATGCAAATAAGTAAATAGTTATTTTATTCAATGCCAATATCTAAAAGATACAGAACAATGTCTTCTAATTCAAATGTAAGAATATAATACAAATAATTAAAAAACAAAGAACAATTTTACATAAGAAACAACAGCAAGAAGTGTTACAAATTTAATTTTAGAAGACTCACTTTATCAATTTATCAAATAAAGAAATGACAAAGATTGCTCAGAAGGCTTACTGTCTCAATTTTAGTTGGAAATAAAAAAAAATTAAAAATACAAGGGCTGTTACATTTCAGAAGCCTGACTGTATCAATTTTACAAATATATAATTTTACATATATATAATTTTACATATATGTTATGAAAACAAAAAAGATTTCTCAGAAGGCTCACTGTAAAACAAAGACTGTTATTAGTTATACATGTATTTTTGAAATCTCACTGTATCAAGTTTAGAAAACTGTTTTCTTCAAAGTTCTTTTTGAACCGGACACTAAAAAATTTTACAGAAATTTTCGAAATAACTTTATTCAATCAACTGAAGGCTTTTGATATCCATACTAAAATTTTTAGTGAAGGATGAAAACAAACTTATTTCCGAGAAATTTAAATAATTAAATAATTCTGAGAAGTGAGCCAGATTACGTGACTAGAGGCTTATAGATATTTCTAATAAATTTAATAACAGAATAATTTACAAAATTTATACCCTTTATGATTTGTATATAAATCTATATCTTATTAAAGATTAAAACAAGAATAAGACAATTCAATTCTAACATCACTGGCTTAATTTTGAAGTCAATCTTCTGTAATAAAAAATAATCAAACCTATGTACAATAATTTCAATGCCCAAGACACTATAAGTTATACAGGGCTTTGGCAGGTTACACGGCCCCATGTACCCCGTCAAAGATTTATGTGTGGCTCAGGGTACATAAATCTTTGACGGGTACATGGGGCCGTGTAACCTGCCAAAGCCCTGTATAACGTTTTTGTCACCCTTCAAAGCGTAACCAGTTGAATCTTTTTAACTTCCATTTCGTATTTTGTGTGACTTGCGTACGTTGTCTCCATGTTTGTTTACTGTAACTAGACGTCAGCGATGTACCGAGTTACTTCCCTTTTACTGCTCAACGTCACGTGCGTTCATGTACCCCGGCAGATTTCCGAACATAGTTCCATGTACCCCGGCAAGTTAACCAATCGCTATGCGAGAAATTTCTTTGAAGGGTGACAAATTAGATTATTTTCAGAATTATTATTTTTTTGGTCTATTTTATATAAATTATTTATTATTTGTTCATTAGCAGTTTGTCTATGTCTTATGACAGAATATGCATGTATATGCATCTATGTTTCCCGGTAACCATCTAACTTTCCAAGAAATTCTTTTAAAAAGGAACCACTTTAGTAAATTTGTGAAAAATACTTTAAAAAGGCTTTTATTTTCACAAATTTTGGAAATTGATCTTTTACTTATTTTGTGGAAACCTAGTGCATACACATATTTTTATATTTAAAATGTTTGGAGTTTTTTTTTAATTATTCACATAAGAAATCATATAAATGATTAAATTCAAATAGCTTATCCTTGAAGCAAAATGTATTATTAGGTACATTCAAATACAGTAAGCCACTTTATATTGGCTCATACTTAGTTTAGCAATTACTTTACAAAAGGAATAAATCCAGTTTTATTTTAGGACACAAACACAAAGCTGCTAATACATAATTTTAGCACAGTTTTATTTTAGCACATCAACTCTTTGTTTCCATACAGAGTCACTGATACAGAATTTTAGCACATTTAATTTTAGCGAAAAATTATTTAATTGTTAAACAAAGTAGCAAAGTAGCTTTTACAAAATTTTAGCACAGTATTATTTTAGCGCACAAACTTTTCAATGTATAAAAATTAACTTTTACATAATTTTAGTACAGTATTATTCTAGCGGAAAGGACAGACTGCAAAACATGTTAAAATAAAACTGCTACTTAATATTTCCCATTTTACAGTATCCCTGGTCCTTTTTAATGATTATCTATTTAGCTGATGTGTAATGAAAGACAAGACAGCTTGGTCCCATGGATGATGATGATTTACATATGACAACATGAAGTGGAATTAATTAATTATGTATGAAATATCACACGTTTTCATTATGTTTATCAGTCATACCCATGGTAATATTATATTTTATTATTACATGACTCAATAATTAGGAAAGATAATTTTTTCAGCAGAATTTAATCTCAAGAATAAGATCATTTGATTCTGAGAAAAGAAGAAAGACACATCTTTTATTTGTTATAAGTCATTATATTGTTTAGAGATTTAACAAAAACTATTTTTGTTCAAACTTTTCGGTTTCAGAGATTCCTATGAATCTATCAAGTCTATCTAACGTGACTACTTTTTACAAAATCTGTGTACAGTATAACTGCTTTTATAACAAGTTATAACTGAAATTGAATGCCATTTCAAAAGTGTTCCCAAATGCACCCAAACATAGCCCTCTTGAAACCTCTCCATGTGCATGATCAAAATACAAATAGCCAATTGCACATTACTTCACCCAAAGATTATTCCTGTGAAGTTTCATAAATAGTTTTTGAGAAAAAGTGGAGGATAAAATGTTGACAGAAATAAATGGAGTAAACACTATATCCTCTCCCACCACTTTGTTTAGGGGACATAATTATAAACATCACACTTTAACTTTGTTTGTCATTTTACTTAGCATCGGAGTCAGCCCCAGATTGGAATTCTGCAATAAGTAGCAAAATTAAGCCAACTATTTTACAGGGCAACATTTCTGCTGCAGGGTGTTATAAAAGTAGCAAGGGGGTACTATTCAGATGTATGTATTGTCAAACACTTAAAAATGAGATGAATAGAGTTTTATTCTCTAGTCAAGGTTCTTTCACTTATATCAAGATGGCCATTTCAGGAATGGTTGAAGAAACCTGAGTGATTAGAGGGAACAACCAACTCATTTTTATGTAGTCAGTTCTGGGATAAAAAGAAAACCAGATTACCCAGAGAAAACAACTAACAAATTTTCTCACACTAGAATCTGCCAGAGTGGGGTTTGAATTTTAACTAGGTGATGAGAGGTTAGGCGATGTTGATTCATAGCCTAAGCTTTAGATTACTCAGTCACTGAGGTCCAAAATATTTAAACTGAACAAATCCAAGATGATGTGTGTTATAACTAGGTTATACTGTACACATGTTTTGTATACCTATAACATTTTTGTGACCTATTTTATGTTTTGGCAAACAAACATGTTAACTTAAAGTTTCTGTGTTTTAGGTTTAAGTTCCATGCTTTAAAATAATAAAAAGTGAAACAAAAGTCTCAAAATATCCTCTAGTGAAGTGAAAAAAATAAAACTGAAAAAATAGATGTAAATAAGAATACAGTGATTGTACCACAAGTTAGTATGACTAATTTCAAGTACTTAGTATCTAGGGAGGTCACCATGAAATTTATATCAACAATATTTGTTGGAATCTGCTGGCTGGACCTTTTAAACTTATTTTGTTTTAAAATTACCAATGTTGGTCACCATGGTGATTAAATCTTAGACCTTTATTAGTTAACAAAGATAATGACATCACACAAAATGAAAATACATGATTACACTCTCAGATAAACACACACACACACCACACACACACACACTATTTTATATTAATATATATTGCACCTGTTTTAAACATAAAATGGGGACCTTTTTCTTTTAAGACAAATCCCAACATTTTTCTCACAACTCAAAACAATTTTTATCTGTGACAAAACTTAATTTTTTCTAATGAATTCTAAATCTGTATTATGTCGGTTTTTATTACAAAAACATTCAAGCCTTTCTTTTATTTATACCGATAAATCAAATATTAAGCATAGAATGTACCAGATTTCATAAATCGGTGAATTTTCATGTTTATTTTCGCATAAATATGTAAGATTATTCAGATGCAAAAATAAAACAATCACAAATATTTTAAATTTAATGCGATTCATATACATTTGCACTGACTGGGCCCCCAACAACGAGAAAATGAAAGTGCAAAATATACCAAAATGTCACTATTTGTGGAAAATAACTGACGCAGAATTTTCTTGATTTACTGCACCTATACATATCTTAAATCTATAAACAATACTGTAATTTTTAATACCTATAAACATTTAGTAGAACTACTGCGCCTATAAGATGTAAAAAAAATCTAGGAAAAGCTTCATAAATACCTAACAAAGTCTCGTAATTTTAACTGTCAGTTTGAAAAGTTAGCATAAAAATAAATACTACAATCTTTTAAACTGTACAGTAAAACGTATCTTTAGAAAAAACAAAAAGTACCTAAATGAGAAATAAAAGAAAAAGAAAAATGGATTATTCATTTTTGCGGAGGAAAAATAAAAATATAATGATAAATAAATAAATAATAACAATAACTTGTAAGTTTTTTTTACATTTGGGGTCTCTAACTTATGTAGTTATACCTGGTAACAAAACATAATTTCCAAAAAAAAAAAAAAAAAAAAAAAAAAAAAAGATATAATTTTTGACAATCTTCAATACAAAAATGAAGACTAATTAATTGAATAAATATAGTAAATACAAACTTTAAAATAAAAAAATCAAATTAAAAGTCTAATTATTTTCTGAAATTTAAAAAAATATAATTTTTCAAGATGCTTGAAAAAACTTTTAATCGTCTCATAATTAAAGACGATATTGCTTTGTTTTTTTATACAAAGGGAGGTAAATCCAGTCATTGATCCATTATGGATTTACATTAAATTAAAAGTTGGAATAAAAAACAATGTATATGGAATCATTGAGTATATGCGATAATTATTGAAAATAGAAAAATAAAATAAATCAAGTTAAAATGTTTGTTTATTGTTTATTGTTAAATTAAGGGAGGTAAATATTGTTATTTAAGGGGAAATAACTAATTAATTTTTCAAAATGCCGATTTTAGGAAAATAAAGGAAAAATAAAGTTAAATAATGCCTTTAACTGATAAATAAAAAAAAATCCCCAAAATTTCTCTTTCAAAGTCTTGAGTGTGGTTATCGTAAGAAAATTATATTATGTAATATTTTACTTGAAAAAGTCAGTCACATAAGAGGGGCTTATTCTGTGTGATCATTAATAATTAAGACAGAAGAATCTGAAAAGTAAAAATTAATGACCTGACCTGATAACACATGATTAATACGTGATTACCTTTATAGTGTTGAGTAAAATATCTAAAATAACCTCCAGAAGGTTTGAAAATAATATCAGGCTATATCCGAGGCACATATGTATGAATATAAACAGAGGCACATATGTATGAATATAAACAAAGATTATTTTGTATATCAGACAATGTTAAAATAAAACAAATTTTTCTTATTTTACTAAAAACTAACTTAAATTATTCCTGCACTGTCTTAATCTTCGTCTATCCATCTTACAAATCGAAACTCAAAACGAAATTTAGAATTCCAATATACCTCGACAGAGACACACTCTATCTCTATATAAGTTTAAAAGAAGGGGGTTAATTGCTGAAGTCAAATAAATATAGCTTTCACTTAAAACGTCAATATAACATAACATGTCTTTACAGTCACAGATAATCCCAACTCACAGATGAAGCTTCCTATCAACACTGACAACATCTACTACAGCTTGGTCACCGAGCTACTTGGACCATGTTTCCATTATGGTAACCATGGCAACTGGAATGTTTATCTATGCGTCCATCAACTAACTCAGAGTAATAGCCAATATAATTGCAATCACAAGTAGTAATATTACAACACATATAATTATCATTATCAATTTCTGAAAGTAAAAGAAAATAAAAACAAAATTAGGAATAAAATAAAATAAACAATGTCAAAATATCTGCTGTGACACAAGTTGAAGGATGCTAACATCTGTAGAACTATTGGTTGCTTGTTTCCTTAACAACTAAATGTACCGGGTAATTAAATACTCTAAAATGACAGACTTATATTCAGTGCATCACCAGCTATGAAACAAGTTGGTCACCAATTTCAATAACACTGATTAACTAGTTTATTATTCTAAAATGATCTCACTTATATCAGGGCATCACTAGCTATGACCCAAGGTATCACAAGCTATGACACAAGTTATCACCAGCTATGACCCAAGTTATCACCAGCTATGACCCAAGTTATCACCAGATATGACCCAAGTTATCACCAGCTATGACCCAAATTATCACCAGATATGACCCAAGTTATCACCAGCTATGACCCAAGTAATCACCAGCTATGACCCAAGTTATCACCAGCTATGACCCAAGTTATCACCAGCTATGACCCAAGTTATCACCAGATATAACCCAAGTTATCACCAGATATGACCAAAGTTATCACCAGCTATGGCCAAAGTTATCAACAGCTATGACCCAAGTTATCACCAGCTATGACCCAAGTTATCACCAGCTATGACCCAAGTTATCACCAGCTATGACCCAAGTTATCACCAGCTATAACCCAAATTATCACCAGCTATGACCCAAGTTATCACCAGATATAACCCAAGTTATCACCAGCTATGACCCAAGTTATCACCAGATATAACCCAAGTTATCACCAGCTATGACCTAAGTTATCACCAGCTATGACCCAAGTTATCACCAGCTATGACCAAAGTTATCACCAGCTATGACCTAAGTTATCACCAGCTATGACCTAAGTTATCACCAGATATAACCCAAGTTATCACCAGATATAACCCAAGTTATCACCAGCTATGACCCAAGTTATCACCAGATATAACCCAAGTTATCACCAGATATGACCCAAGTTATCACCAGATATAACCCAAGTTATCACCAGCTATGACCTAAGTTATCACCAGCTATGACCCAAGTTATCACCAGCTATGACCAAAGTTATCACCAGATATAACCCAAGTTATCACCAGATATAACCCAAGTTATCACCAGATATGACCAAAGTTATCAACAGCTATGACTAAAGTTATTAACAGCTATGACAAGTTGGTCAACTATGTTCATTATGCTCATTAACTAGTTAAATATTCCAAAATGATATTACTTATATCAGGGCATCACCAACTATATCCAAGCCATCACGAGCTATGACCCAAGTTAGTCACCTATGTCCATAATACTTATTTACTACATAAATATCCTTAATAATCTAACTTTTATCAAAAGCTATTACTCAAGTTACAGATTTATATTTACGCATTGCTCTCTTGGCATTTGCCAATTAAAATTTGTTCAGTTATATGCTTAGCATGCAACAGGAAGTCTGTTTATAACATCTCACCTAGTGGGGTTGTACTTGAACTTATAAATACCAAGTGGTTGCAAAAATGTAGACAACTATCTGTTTTCAAGTAAATTGTTTCACCTAACCAGGAATAGACAATCCAAATCTTCAAATTGTACAATAAGGGAACGCCACTAACTGAGCAATGATACACAACCATATTAACTATAAATATATGCAAATAAATTCTTTTGCATTGGGAAACTTTTAAAAGCCAGGTGCAGAAAGGTGTGGTACACTATCTTAATGAAAGACTCTAGGTGTGGTACAGAGAGTCTAACTCAAGTCACAATTATTTTAAAGTTGTAGATTCTTCATCTATACCCCCATGATTTTTCACGTAAAATTGAAGAACTCTGTGTCATTTTGTAAGATATACTTCTGATTGGTAATTGCAAGGTTTCCATGGCAACAAAAACACTTTAAGGACATTTAAATGCAAGGTTTCCATGGCAACCAACAACAGATTCTACAGACATTTTGAATAGTCCTTCACCTTGTATCACAACAAACATTTCTCATTGTCAAAATCAAAGAAGAAAATTCAACATAATACATTTATTTTAAAACAAATCATCTACAATGTACTGCATTCTGTTTCATGCATTATGCATCATCACACATTTTTTTCTAGTGACAGTGAAAAGTGATAATAAATAACAGAAAAATTTATCTTTACTTTGTAACTGAAATATCTAAATCAAATGTCAACTAACACAGTGAAGTAACCAATAGAGACTGGTAGTTCAAAGTTCAAAGGTCAAGGCTATCAAAAATAAATCTAAATTGAAATTTCAAAATAAAATAGGGGAAACTAATAAAATGGACAAAATGTGTAAAGGACAGCTTACTAATAATAAATATGGGACATTTGGTGAATGGCAGAATCATTGCTATATCTAGTCAAAAAGTCCACATCCATTATGTATTATTGCTTGACCTGTTATATGGAATCGGAGCTCATTTAAAATTTATACTGTATATGGAATTGGAGCTCATTGAAAATTTACATGGTATATGGAATTGGCGCAGTTGAGAATTTATATTGTATGTGAAATGGGAGCGCATTTGATATTTTATACAGAATTGGAGTGCATTTGATATTTTATATGAAATTGGAGCATTTGAGAATTTATATTGTACCAGTATGTGGAATCTGAACACATTTGTGAATTGATATGGCATTGCACCGTGTCAGCGTTTTTGTGTCGGAATTTAATGAAACTGGTGCCTTTTTAAATTTATATCTCCTGAGAATGAGTTTCCCCTTTTTCTATTTTTTAAAGTAAAATAATAATGGAAGTGATAAAAACATGGAAATACCATGATAAAAATATATCAATCTAAATAAAAAATATATGCATGACATTGTGCTGCTTTTACAACATTTAGAAATACAGAGACTGCAAACAAGTTTAATCTACTACAACAGAAAAAGACAAGATTCCATCAGTCATAAGGAAAAAGAAAGCTGTGATTGAATATAATGAAATATTTGATACGGAGAGTGACCTTTCCCTCTGACCTTTGTACCCATCACTATGGAAACTTCTTATTAAAATTTTTTTAAAAAGTTGAAATCGAACACAAAAATTTTTTGTGATATAAAAAGTGAAAGATAGCACTCTCTACTCTAAAAAACAATAAAGAAAATACATGGGGTAGGGAGTTAACGACTTTACGACGCACGCACAATACGCTTGATTGCACCATGACGACGATGATAATGCTTTTACATACCCTCCTAGCTTTACTTTGATATTTAACTGCTTTTTTAGTGTCCATTTTGGCAGTTTCTATATAATCGACAGCTTGTTCAACATTATATTCAATTCGATCTATCATTTCTCCCTGTGAAAATAATGAATAGAAAATGTAAAAAAAACATGCATGTGCGAATGCTCTACCAAAATGTCCATACATACCCTCCGAGCTTTACTCTGATATTTAAGTGCCTTTTTAGTGTCTTTTACGGCACTGCCTACATACTCTTTAGCATTTTCAACATTAAATTCTATACGATCTATCATTTCACCCTGTGAAAATAAAATTATACATGCAAACTTCATCCCCCATACAACCTTTGGGTGCTGCAAAGAAATATAAAACTCACTTGGTTAGTTTTAACATTTTTTATCTATATCCAACAAAAAATACTAAGCAACATCATCCATTGTTTTTTAAAAATTATTTTAAAGATTTTTTGTATAGGCAGCAATGCTTCAGATTGTCGGTGCGCCCGCACCAATCCTGCATTATTTTAAAAAATGGCGCATAACATTTGCTTTTAATGGGTCCACGTGGCGCATGGTTTTTCTTAGCCAAATTGATCGTTAATAATTTCTTCCCAAAACTACATATTCGATTCCATGGGGTTTTCCAATTTGACTTTCTATCTGGTTTTCTATCGGAAAATCTCTAGCGTCTTTGTTTATCTCATAATCAGCATATAGACAGGACTCCCGACAAGCCCCTTCTCTTCGCTCTATGCGTCCGTTATTAACATTAATATTTAAAGGGGGAGAACTTGTAATAAAACTTGATATGACCTTGGACGTTGTCGTTCATTTAATATACTAGCGGCAACCATGGCTACGAGA
Source organism: Anadara kagoshimensis (assembly GCA_021292105.1). NCBI lineage: Eukaryota > Metazoa > Mollusca > Bivalvia > Arcoida > Arcidae > Anadara > Anadara kagoshimensis. Next base: position 23,141,817 of record CM037874.1, read on the forward strand.
TGCAGATGACTCTATTCACATTTTTTAAAACAACACAAAGCGCAGAGAAGTAGATGCACATAAAATGAATCATCGAGGTGAAAGAGTTTAAAATATATCGTAAAGGTTAACAAAATATAAATTAGCAGATGACAAGATCGCTTTTGGTGCATTAAATGAAGATGTCAGGTGCCGACTTTCACTTTCAGTCACGTGGCGTTACATTTAATTATGTGTCAAAACATGACCAACTATAACAAAAAAAGACCCCTTGTAATTGGACCTGGTGGGCCCTTGTGGCCCACTATCTGCAAAAACAATCTGAAGTGCTGAGGCAGAAGAAAAAGTTTGAACTTTTAATAGATAAGTTGAAAAGTCTTTTAAAATCATGACATGATGTTCAAAACATGACTAGCGGGACTACCGTAATTGCTAGAAAATATACTTAAATTTCTAAGATCAGAGTATCAACCTGATGGCAACTACATATATAATGTAGAAAATCATAGGGATAATACTGATACTGGTTGTACTTTCTAACTTAATTCCTCAGTTTTTGAATTAACGATAATAAATGACATAAATAGTAATAGTGGCAATCTTGGATTGCATACAAACATGTGGGAAACAACTTTCAATCTTATTAACAAATGACCTTCCATAGCCAATTTTGTTTTTTTTACAAATAGTCCCAGTTGTTTCAAAGGAGAAATCTAAAGTTTATGGATGCTTGCACCCGTGCACGCTTCACCAAGCCATGAGTACACACAGGCTTTTCTAGGTGCCCTACAAACAGCGTAGCATGTGATAGTAAAGACTTACTTAGGGTGGCATAAGAGTTTAAAATTTAACAATAACCCATGATGCTTGATCTCCGGGTGAGATATGGCATGTATTGGATATCGCAAAAAATGTAATGATTTTGGATTTTGAACTGATTTCTACTTGGCACTTTTATATACATGTATTCATCTCAGATTTTGAAAGAACGCTAGACTTATTTGTCATATTTAGTGTAAGCTTCACATATCTTTGTTGAAATTTTAGCAGACATTGTACCTGTAGTTTTATAACCAAGCTAATTCAATCAAAGATGATTAAAATTTAGCACAAAGAGTGGTGTAATCAAAATTGAAAAAATGTTGGTGGTGCTATTGTACAATGAATATTTGAAGGTGAAAAGATTATGTGAATAATAATCATATAATAATAATAATAATAATAATTATAATAATATAAGAACCTTTTAATTGACATGATATTGAAGTTAAAGGCCTGCACCAGTACGAAGTGTGATAAATCATAAACACATAGATTTAAAAAAAAAAGCTGTTTGTATTGGAAAATGGTGTGTAAAAATCAGCAAAAGTAGAACACCACCACCTTGTGATATACAGTGAACATCCTTACAATCTGGTGTAACAGGCAATGTAGGATTAATCCGCATTATTTGTAAACTTTCTTTCTACATCAATACACTGGCTTTCTATAGAAAAGTATATACATACTTAACTTTTCTTTAAACTTGTCTCAACTGAGCAAATAATAAGATGCCCAAGATGTAAAAGTAAAGTAATGAAAAGATGGGGTTCTCAAAATTCTCAGAGTAAAGTAGATTAATGGTGATTTACACCTCAGTAAAGATTCTTTAACTTGTGTCAAAGTGGTCAGTTTTGAGATGATGAAGAAAACCTTAGTATCTGTAGAAAAATGCTGAACTATGGCAAGTGAACTGACAATTTTCTCAGACTAAGACCTGCCAAAGTGGGATGTGAACCTAGGCTGTGACAGCCACTAGATTAAACAAGCAAATTAAGTGAGTTTCGATTTCCCCGCCAGTGGGTACTTTTCAGCCATGGAAAACGAGCAAACCAATTCCAGTTAATGATGTGCCAATCTCCCATTAATGTTGATGCTTTGCACCAAGTTTTGTAAAATAGTGCTTCATACTTTTGGAGAATTACTCAGGACAAGAAGTGTCTGGACAGACGAAATAACAGACCTTCAAATTCAACACTCCCCTCTTTCTTTGAGAGGCGGGGGATAATAAAATAGAAAATTATATTAATATTTTAGACTTGACATAGTAACCAATCCTGTAATAAAGAATAAATTTATAACTTGATGAAAATCACAGTATACAACTCATCTCAACTCCACTCGACTCATCGTCACAACCTTGACAGTAAAGAGGGTATGGCGAGAACATCTGAATAACTACTGAAAAGAGAGATACCTACTGATTGTTCAATTTTTGTCTTTTGTTCGTATTCATCACATCAATGTAACAAACTGGACACTTATTTAATATAACATCATATATGTCTCAATTTACAATAGGAAATGGCCAAGTGGTACTGTGTCACAGGCTTTCGAAGTAAAGGGTTGTGGGTTTACACCTCACTCAGGACTTGAAAAATTTTTTGAGATGATTTTCATCTCCTTCCCATACTAAAGCAATAAAAAGCACAATACTAGAATAGTCTTTTGGATAAGACTCAAAATCAAGGTCCCATGTCTCAGTGCACAGTAAAGGCACCTCTGTAGAGTTCGAAAAAGAGTAGGCCACCTGTGGCTGCTACAGAAGACGCTTACAACTAAGTGACTGAAACAGACTGAGCAAAGTAAAAATGTAAGAATAATATTGCAGAAAACAGTATTTGGCTTGAAATAATTTTTCTTAGATCAAATGTTTAAGTGATACCATGGCAACTTCCAATGCTAAAATTTTAGTAAATTTCACTTGGATTGTAATTTTTTTATTGCCACCATAGCAACCGTAATTTAAATTAAGAACATATCACCTGGCAGTGTCTTCATAGGTACCATGGCTACAGCCAATCACTTTAAGTATAGATCGGGTTGTATAACTGTTACCATGACAACGACCAATCAAATTTGTTGTGCTATCTTACCTGACTTTCTACCAGCATAGCCATATCCATAAACATATCATGTAATTCTCTTATACTAGTTTCTAACTTTATAATATCATTATGTCTAGCTTCAATATCTGCTAATGTCTGTTTAGCTTGTTGTGTTTCCATTATAATCTGTAAATAATTAACAAAATATATCATTTTAACCAAGTACAGTCGAACCTGCCTTAAAGGTCACCTCTATATAAGGACTACCTGCTTATAAAGGCCAGTAGAATTGTATCCCAATTGTTCTTTATTCATATAATTTGGACCTGTTTATAAAAGTCACCTGCCCATTGAGGTCATTTTCACATGTTTCCTTGGGTGACCTTTATAGACAGGTTTGATTGTATTTTTTGGTATTTGTCAATAATGACATTTTCTCCCATGTTCAATGTATAACCTCAGACAAAAGGGCTATGAAGGCTAATGTGGAGTTATGACCTCAGTCAAGATTCTTTCGCTTATATTGAGGTAGACAATTCTCGATGACGGAGGAAACCAGATTTATCAGAATACAACTGATCTTCGGGAAGTGAACCACAAACTTTCTTACACTAGCATCTGCCCAAGTGGGATTCAAATCTAGGCAGCGAGAAGCAATGTGATGTTTAACTGCACTAAAGAGAGATTAAAACCACACCCGAGACTCGAATCAAGTGTACCAGTGTTTATAGCCCTGTCAGAATTTACAACCACACCTCCCATACTCTAGCCAAATCGATCTGTTTCTAGCCTTTTCAGAAAATATTACATCTATATCCCAGACCCTACCACGTCTCACCAGACCCAAGTTGATTACATCCATGATCAGACTCAAACTAAGTAGACCTGTGTTTCTACCCTACAGAAAAGATTACATCCACATCTAGACTACGGCTCAGTGGATCAGTGTTCCGAGCCCTTCCAGACCAGAGTATAAAACAGCCACTAAGTGGACCAGTGTTTCTAGTCCTGGCAGAATAGATTACAACCACAACCCAGACTCTAGGTGAATTTTTTTTTAAATACAAACTTGCTCACCCCTTGTGTAAAAATGGCTGGATTTCCAGATTCTAACATATCTTCTAATTCTTCATTAGTAGTTGTTCTACCAGCTAAAGTAAATAGAAAAATTAATTATCTTGGTAAGATGACATTAGTTTTATATAAATACATATAGTTTGGAATTTTCCCCTAGAAAACTAAAACTGTCTCTCAAGAGACAAATATTGTGAATATACACCTAAATTTGGTATGCAACACATTGTCTCATGTTGGTTTGCATTCATTCCAAATTTAATCAAAATCTATCTATCGAAATTGAAGATCATGGAGTGGACAATATATTGGGACAGAGAGGGTGATTCCTGTACACCCCTTAAACTTTGTTTGCAGCGGCATGATAAAAACATGTGATACAGCATAACATTTAGTCCACAGCAATGTATTCCCTTTGACATTTTTGTATCCGGGATGTAACCTAAAATTAATTTTTACATGATGTTTAATAATGAGATTTGGGGTATGTCCTTTTTTTAAAAGGCTACTTTTTATGACTTTGAACAAATTTCCATGTAAAATTAAATGTTAAGGTCGATGTAAAGTTGTTAAGCCCTGCATATAAGCCCATAAGTCATATACTGTGACATTATTATTTTCCATGGTGTCCCAATTTTTGTGAATTTTTGATCTCATCATTTCTTCCTCTCTTTCCTAGGTGGCAGATGATCCTGATCATTGTAACCTTCATGACACAATGTTGAGAACCCACTTTTAAACAAATGTACAATACTGGATCCCCATCACACACTCTTGGACAGTACTAAATATTGCCCTTCGCTCAAATTTAATTGGAGAAAGTTGATATTTCACTAAATATGCATAGACAAGAAAATGATTTCAACTCCAATTTCCAGAAATCATTGGAATTTTTTTAAATAGTAAGTTTTAACTGGCAATTGTACGGTTGTAATTTTAGCTTCAAAATTGTACTACTTATGCCAAAACTGTAAGGGTAGACAAGTATGGCCATACCTCATCCTAATGTTCATATGCTAAATCAATGTTAAAACTAGAAATATACGCTCTATTGCTCACTTAGTATATTCCTGCTTTTAACTTCAACCACTGACTGTAAATTTTGAAAAATAAAGTCGTAAAACAGGAAGTAGATGTCCGACAGACTTGAAATCAGTACCTGGGGTATGGGACCTCATACTGAACATGCATACACAATTTCAAGTGGCTGTGCTTCGTAGTTGCTGAGAAAACTTTTATAAATATTTGTGTTTCAAGAGGACGGATAGACGGACAGAGGTATACTTGCATATCCCCTTTTTCTTTCGAAGCAGGGGGTATAATTACTAATATGCACTAATGTTTAAGCCATGTAACATAATTAGCACTACTCATATTCACTGTAAAAAATGAGGTTTTTATCAGTTAAGTACAGTAAGTTGGGTGCAAAATAAATTATGTTTTCAGAATTTGTTATCCATATATTTTATCATGCATATATTTTAAACATAAGTTTTCCATGCAAATATTATAAGATTCTTGTAAAGATTTAAAAAAAATATCTTGTGGTGAAAACCTTTGGTAAAAAACAGTGTGCATGTGTAAAAAATGTAAGAGAGTCAGTGTTATAATTGAAAAAAAAAGAAGATTTTAATGATACTTTTTGTATTTACATGATAATCATGTGTAGGATTTTGGTTTATAAAAAAACCAGAACCTTTCTCCTTTCTTTCCTTATTCAAAGTATAAACACTTCCAACATGTCAAATAGTGCCATAAGAAAACCACCAGTGACCTCCGGTAAACCCAATGACAAACTTTCTTCCACTAGGGTTTGATCCTAGTTGATGAGAAAAGCTGAGCTCTATAGGATTGCACTTAAGAGCACTAAGCCACAAAAGCCCCGAAAATGTAGTGGAATATATGTATCTTTATCTGTAGATAGAGCAAAGTCACTAAAATACATTTGGAATTCTGAGTAGAAAACATAAATTTACAACTGATAGTTATCCTGGCAGGCATACTGCATACACGAGCTTGCTAAAATATAAACTAGGCATTAATACTAAGAACGAAGCATACAGTCTAAATATCTTACTTATTTCCAGTTGCCGTTGGATACGTCCTTTACATCGCTCTCTGTAATCAATCTGACAGGCGTTGTAATCGTTCATTACTTCCACAAATTTACGAGATAATGTTGCGTGCTATCACAGAAATAAAGAGAAAAAAGAAAACAAATTTATTTAAACCAAAACTCTTATAGGACGTAACTAGAAAAACTGCTAAGAAATAAGAACGTTGCTCGCTATGTGTTGTGTATGTCACTTCAAACAGTCATGTGATTTTTACCCATAATGCTTCTATTATGAAAAGGGAAGTAACCATTTCAAGACCTCAATCACCCAATTTTGACTACTTAATTTTCAAAATCATGAATTAATAATTTTTAAAACAGTTGCATTTGAAGTTGAAGATTGTGGCTTATTAAAAAATATTTTTCCATAATACTTGATCATCAGGTGTCTTTTTAGATCTAACATTACATTATAATAACTAAATCAAAACTTTGTTATTTTCTTTATTCATCATTGATTTTTCACCAAATCCCTTCAATGGCTTCATAACACTAAAATCTGACTAAAAGCAGTGTCATAGCTAAGTTCCCACAAATTTTAAATTATTATATTTTCACAAATTTTCTTAAACAGGTTACTTTTTGAGAGAATTTCTATGAAATTAGTAGCCAATAACAGTTTTGGCTACCAGGAATAGAAGCCTAGCAATGAATCAAAGTTTAACTGTATGTTGTTAAAAATCAGATATATAATATCAAAATTACGAATAATCTGATTTTATAGCCATCTTCTGTTATTATAAAGAGATCAACACTAGCCGAGTAAAAGTCACAGAGAGTTGATGAAGTGACGTAACACTGCTGTGAAAATTAAAAAACTAATAATAAGATAAAATAAAACATCGTAAAAGGTAGTTCTAACAAACGTGCATAGTAGATTTAATAATATGCTTGGTGTCTGCAGCTAACTGCAGCAAGGTGGTCTTACTTATTTCCATTTGTCGCTGAATGCGAGCTTTACATCCGTCCCTGTACTGTACTTGAGCTTCATTGTATTTGTTCATCTCTTCCACAAATTTACGATAAATTGTTGAATACTAAAAATTATAGCACATCACCTTTAGATTCACAAATTTACGATAAATTGTTGAATACTAAAAAATTATAGCACATCATCTTTATTTAATGCTATCAGTTCCACAAATTTACGATAAATTGCTGAATACTAAAAAATTATAGCACATCACCTTTATTAATGCTAGAAGTTTTTAACCAATCAAAAGATGGCTTACAGAGTTAATCAAGAGAACCAGAACCAGAACCACAACTTGATTGGTCAAAACTTGATTTGCTTAGTCATTAATTAACATGTATACATCATTTTTGTAATATTGCTAATGATGTCATTTATTGTAAAATAACATCAAGACCCTTGCGTTCAGGGCTAAAAAAGATTCAACAGGACCATGTAGTAAACTTTTGGTGCATATAATTATCAGTATTTACATAGTTATATCATGATAACCAAAATTTTAATGGTTTTCAATTTAGGTAGTTTTTTGGATGTTCAATTTTTCAAATTTGAAATTTGAAAGTTGGTTGTCTTAATGTTGTTTCACATCACATTAAAAATGTATCCATTCATGACAACCAGATATGGAAAGACAACATATTAACATTTAAGGGACCAAATGAAGACTGAGTTATCCATGGTTAAGTTTCACAATTTAAAATCATTATTAGCAAAATTTCTTATATTTGGTAAAAATACAGTACTTTTCAAAATATTTTCTAACAAAATTGCTAAAATAAGATATTTTTTAAAGAATTTCTGAAAAATAAGCAGCCAATGGCAATTATAGCTACCTGGTAAGAAATGGAAACATGGTATGGTAATTACTGACTTGTGTTAGTCAGATGTAATTTGAAGTTTAGTGAACTGTTAACCTTCATGATCAAGCAAGTCAAGGTTTAAAGAACCAAGCTTAGGCCAAAGAAAACAAGAGGCCCATGGGCCTGATACGCTCACCTGATAACTAATGGCTAGCTGATAGATTTAAAGAAAACATAAATACTAAACCCCAATGACTTGTTTTTTTTACATCATGATAACCGTTGTATTAATACCTACAACATTCTAGTATACATGCCTATACAAAAAGTTAATAGTTTTCAAGATAATTAACCATTTCAGTATTGTTTCACATCTGTGACCTTGACCTTTGAACCCAAGACCTTTTTCTATACATCAAAATGATCGTATCGATACCTACAACATTCTAATATACATGCCTATACAAAATGTTTATAGTTTTCGAGATAATTAAACATTTCGGTATTGTTTCGCATATGTGACCTTGACCTTTAAACCCATAACCTTTTTCTATAAATCAAAATGATTGTTGTATCAATATCTACAACATTCTAATATACATGCCTATACAAAAAGTTTATAGTTTTGGAGATAATTAACCATTTCGGTATTGTTTTGCATCTGTGGCCTTGACCTTTGAACCCATGACCTTTTTCTATACATCAGAATGATCATTGTATCAATACCTACAACATTCTAATATACAAGCCTATACAAAAAGTTTATAGATTTTGAGATACAGTTGAATCTCGTTATCTCGAACTCGGATATCTCGAACTACCGGATATCTCGAACTTTTTTAAAAAGTCCGAACAAAGTTGTTCTTTATTAAACCAAAATCACTCCGGTTATCTCGAACTCGGATATCTCGAATTATCGGATATGTCGAACAATATTTTCGTCCCCTTGAATGAAAATCCTAGGAAAATTACACTCGTTAACTCGAACAAAAAATTTAGGAAAATTAAATTTGTTAACTCGAACAAAAAATTTAGGAAAATTAATTTGTTACTCGAACAAAAAATTTTGAGAAATCAAATTTGTCAGCGCCTACAGATTTTTTGGTAGAAATAAAATAAAATAATTGACTGTCGGTCTCGTGTTGATTTTAAAATTACAATATTGCACTGACCTCCCAATTTCCTTAAGCCCTTAATTATTATCCCTTGCATAAGCAATTAAACCATCATGGGGATTAGCAGGTGTTATAATTACTGCCAAGCTGAACATGGCTTCCGAAAACGTGTGATGTGAACATTACTCAATACAACCGGAAGCTTGGGATGATTAAAGTACACAAAGCGAAACTGGTATGGAGACCAAAGCGGACTCCACTATTTGTCGGCTAATAACAAGTAACAGATAATCTCCCGATTTTTTATATACTACATTCTCAATTATAAATGCAAATAATAAATAATGCAGCTTTTTATATCATGTTTGAATACATACGATATAGGAGAAACCGGCAATATACAGTTTGACCAGATAAAACCGAAAGCGACTTCCGGTAGGCGTGTACGAGTTACTTCCCTTTTGTTGTCGTTTTTAACATCGGTTATCTCGAACTCCGGATAAGTCGAACTTTTTGCATTTCCCCGTCGAGTTCGAGATAACGAGAGTCAACTGTAATTAACCATTTCAGTATTGTTTTGCATCTGTGACCTTGACCTTTGAACCCATGACCTTTTTCTATACATCAAAATGATCGTTGTATCAATACCTACAACATTCTAATATACATGCCTATACAAAAAGTTTATAGTTTTCGAGATAATTAACCATTTCGGTATTGTTTCACATCTGTGACCTTGACCTTTAAACCCATGACCTTTTTCTATACATCAAAATGATCATTGTATCAATACTTACAACATTCTAATATACATGCCTATACAAAATGTTTATAGTTTTCGAGATAATTAAACATTTTGGTATTGTTTCGCATCTGTGACCTTGACCTTTGAACCCATGACCTTTTTCTATACATCAAAATGATCGTTGTTTCAATACTTACAACATTCTAATATACATGCCTATACAAAATGTTTATAGTTTTCGAAATAATTAACCATTTCAGTATTGTTTCACATCTGTGACCTTGACCTTTGAACCCATGACCTTTTTCTATACATCAAAATGATCGTTGTATCAATACCTACAACATTTTAATATACATGCCTATACAAAAAGTTTATAGTTTTCGAGATAATTAACCATTTCAGTATTGTTTCACATCTGTGACCTTGACCTTTGAACCCATGACCTTTTTCTATACATCAAAATGATCATTGTATTGATACCTACAACATTCTAATATACATGCCTATACAAAAAGTTTATAGTTTTCGAGATAATTAACAATTTCGGTATTGTTTCGCATCTGTGACCTTGACCTTTGAACCCATGACCTTTTTCTATAAATCAAAATGATCGTTGTATCAATACCTACAACATTCTAATATACATGCCTATACAAAAAGTTTATACTTTTCGAGATAATAATTATAATCAGAGGTAAAAAAAATTAGGTCACGACCTTCACAATTGACCTTGACCTCATTTTGAAGATACTAACAAGAAGATGTCAAAACTGAAAACCCCATGTCATTATCTGGTCAAATAGTCAAGTTATAACAATTTGAAGCTATTTTACGATTTTTTCAAAATTAAACGCAAAAACGCGTAACCTATTTTTTATCCGATTTTTACAAAATGAACAAACTATAGGCTTAAGACCCTAGAGAAGCCAAATATCACATCAGATTTATTCTCCAATCAGTACTTTCGGAGAAGAAGATTTTTTAAGATTTTTGCACCCCTAGGTCACCTTGACCTAGTTATGGTAGCCATGGCAACGCCACGAACAAATCTGAATTGCACCGGCCCATATATACTTCTGACAAAGTTTCATTAAAAACTGTCCAGTAGTTTCAGAGGAGAAGTCGAAAATAGGTGTTAACGACGCACACACGCACACACGCACACACGCACATACACACGCTGCGCTATGCCATAAGCTCACATGACCTTCGGTCAGGTGAGCTAAAAAGTGTCTCCGCTAACATGCTTAGAAAAATTAGGGTCTGTAGGCAAGCATTTTTAAAAAAAATACTTTTATTTATCTTATGGGGCAAAGATGCCACCTTTAACAGTGTTTGTCAAAATATTGTCCAAATTTTTTTAGGGTAAGCATTAAAATTTGGACTGGTCAGGTAAGCAGAAACACACATTAAGGCCTTAGATATCTGACACAAGGGGTTTAGGACCATTGGTATAAAAATGATTACAGACAAAAACACATAAGGTCAACAAACATGCAAGATTAGCATCTCTTATTTATCTCTACTCCATCTGCTTACACACATGAAATACAAAATAAACAACAGTTGATTGGTTGGTCAACTATCATACTACAATGTAGTATTCACTTTCACAATTGAATTATTTTAATTCTGGACACTTTGGTTATAATATATCTAGAGTACCATAGTAGATTTTAACAAAACCAATAAAACATTATAAGGAAACGTGAAACATTTTACAACTGTAGTTCCATAGGAGAAAAAAACACACACATACACACAAACTCAGGTATGAATTCACAAATACTGGGTTATACAACATAGGGTCAACATTCATTAAGGTACATCAAAACCCTATATGTACCCAATATTTAAATAGCATACAGTGAGAAATTAATGACACACTAACAAGTGACTGAAAATAAACCACTCATCTCAAGACAATTTTTACGTATTTGGACAAATGGGTAACAGAATAACCCAAGCCTTGTCATGTGCCAAGCTGACATAACAACTTGTTCTAAATAAATGTTCGAAAATATCTTTCCATCCTACAAGGTTTCTGGAGTTAAAACGAACATGAGCATTGGAAATTGAATAAACAAATCAAAAACACTTTGATCATTAATTATCAGCTGTTCTAAGTTCTTGGTTATTTTCTGTTAGCGACATCAAACGAAAACAAAGAGGCAATATATTTTCTTTGTCATTAACACATGGACTTTTATTGATTTTTCTCTGTATATTTTTTTTGAAACTCCGGTTGTAAAGATTTAATGATTAAATATATATGGTTAAACAATGCACAAAATATGTTCGTTAAAAAACAATGTTGAAAATTTATAGTTATAAGGATAAGATGGATGAGGTGGAATGAAAGTTTTGTGAGAAAAAAAAGATGTTGAAATTTAAAGCTATGGAGAATCCGAAATGATGGATGAGGTGGAATGAAAGTTTCGTGAGAAAAAAAATTTAGCTATGTAGAGATGAGATGAAGTATAGTGGAATGGCATAATGATTTCATGTTTTAAACCAAAGTCAAGATGTGTTTACTTATCATAGTGATTATATTATTAGTTCTAGAATAGTAGAGGAAACAGGAATACCCGGACAAAACCACTGACCTTCAGTAAATGAACTGAAAAACATTCTCAAACTAGATTTTTTACTGAATCAAATTGAATATCAGCAGTGCCAGGCACTGTGATCCACAAGCCAGTGATTTGAAACATTCAGACATTGAGACCATAATTCAAGGAGTTGGAGTTCGGAGGTTTTTTTTTATTTTAATCATTAACAAATGGAACACTTAAATGTCAGTATTCCAAAAACAATATTTCAGTGAAGTAATGCAGTTTTACACCCAAGTCAAGATTTTTACACTTGTAAGGAGACAGTCAGCTCATGGATGGTGGAGGAAACTGGAGTGTCCAAAGAAAACCACTGTCTTTAGGAAAACAAACTGACAAACTTTCTCATGCTAGGATCTGTTAAGAGTGAGATTCAAACCTAGGCAGTGAAAGGTGATGTGATCCATGCTTTAGACCACTTAGTCACTAAGGCCCTCTCACAGCATTGAGAGGTCTTGAGTTTGAATATCAATGTCTGAACTATTTAACCTCCAAAAGAAACTCCTAAATTCAATCTTTAAAAAAATCATCAATGTAAATGTCATAAACTTCATTAATATTGTTAAAATTTTTCAAATTGAGTAAATTGCCTTTACATGTAGAAAACTTAACAAAGACTTCAAAAAGGAATCTTATTAAACCTCCTTAAAGAAATGTGTTTTATTTGTTGTATAAAATATACCAAGTAATTTTCTGGAATTATCATAAAGCACTCATCACAATACATGCATCTGGTACACTGTACTTTGACATTTAAACTTCACATGCTCACCACCCACTTAAAATGTGCAACTCCCACAATTTCTTATGTGTAGAATAACATCATTCAAAGCATTAAACAGGAATTTTCTGTTTTATTGAAAGGTTATGCTGTCCAAAATCTAATAAATAAGAAACAAAAAAAAAAACTAAAGCCATCCTACAAAATTTCCCCCAAACAAATACTTTCATTGTTTAAAACAATTAATTAAAATAAAAGGACAAATGGCAGTCTCTCTCTCTCTCTCTCTCTCTCTCTCTCTCTCTCAGCTGTTGGTTTGACAGTTGTTATAAAGCCCCCTTCATCCTTCTTTCTTGATACAGTAAAACCTTGTTATAATTTTTCTTAATAACTCTGCAACCTTACTTACTTTTACAGTACATTTGAAGTCCCAAAATCTACTACCTTTATGTTTCTCCCATTTATTACAAACCCCTTACTACATGTAACAGCAAAATCTGACCTAACAAATGATATAAAAATCAGCTGATGATTTGTACCCCCTCTCTCTCTCTCTCTCTCTCTCTCTCTCTCTCTCTCTCTCTGTCTTTTAATACCAGTGTTTTAAGGTCACTTTGCTTCAAATTTCAACCAAAACTGCAAAAGGAACCTCTCTTTCTCACCACAAACATAAATTCCATCTCTCTCTCTCCCCCTCTCTCTCTCTCTCAGCTACTTCTCTATCTCTCAATATAAAGTGTTTATGTCATGTACATATGAGTCTCTCTCTCCAGTATGATATATGATAACATGATATTGGTGTCTTTTGAATACTAAGATTGGGTGTTGATTTACTCTCTCTCTCTCTCTCTTTCTCTCTCCAGTATGATATATGATAACATACTATATTAGTGTCTTTTGTATACTAGGATTGGGTGTTGATTTATTCCATTCTTGCTCTATCTCTCTCTCCAGTTATATATAAATTTCATTATTATTTTCTCCCAAGATCAGATGATTTGATCTACTCTCTCTCCACTATGAAATACAAATACATACCAGTATTTACTCCTTTTGTATTCTTAGATCAGATGATGAATTGTTCTATTCTCTCTCTTGTATGTTATTGACACACTTGTGTCTTCTGTATTCAAAGATCAGCTGTTGAGCCCCCCCTCTCTCTCTCTCTCTTTCTCTCTCTCTCCAGTATATTATATATACATACTTGTGTCTTTCGTATTCTAAGATCAGCTGATGATTTGTTAGAATGCTCTTCTTGTTCTATGTTTTGTTCTATAACTGTAAATAAAAAGTTATAAACATCAAGTCAAACCAACATCAATTAATGTATTAAGTCTAAACATCAAGTCAAACCAACATTAATTAATGTATGAAGTCTAAACATCAAGTCAAACCAACATTAATTAATGTATTAAGTCTAAACATCAAGTCAAACCAACATTAATTAATGTATTAAGTCTAAACATCAAGTCAAACCAACATCAATTAATGTATGAAGTCTAAACATCAAGTCAAACCAACATTAATTAATGTATGAAGTCTAAACATCAAGTCAAACCAACATTAATTAATGTATGAAGTCTAAACATCAAGTCAAACCAACATTAATTAATGTATGAAGTCTAAACATCAAGTCAAACCGACATTAATTAATGTATTAAGTCTAAACATCAAGTCAAACCAACATCAATTAATGTATGAAGTCTAAACATCAAGTCAAACCAACATTAATTATTGTATTAAGTCTAAACATCAAGTCAAACCAACATCAATTAATGTATTAAGTCTAAACATCAAGTCAAACCAACATTAATTAATGTATTAAGTCAAAATTGTATCCTTTTGTTTAAATATCTCAAAGTGTTCTATAGAACATGGGGGATTTCATCAAAAACAAACATTCTTAATCCATGTCCAAATCACAATCCTAAAGCAAAGTAAATATCTTGAAACTGACACATAAGGTGAACTTCTGCAAGGAAGTGAGGCCTGGTGCTTCAGAAGGGTAAGTGTATCAAGGTTCGGAGTGTCAATATTCATTGAAAGAACCTTCATGAGCAAGCTCACATACTTCTCATGTCCAAATACCTCACACATATTGGAACTAGATTTCTCTAGTTATTTCTGTACATTTTTCAAAGACCAAGGACCATCATTTCTGTAAAAATTAGCAGAGCAAATTGATGATCTGTGACTCTTTGTGGTAGAATTATATACTGTGATTACATTTAATTTCGTGGGCTCCAATTTTCGTGGTTCTGAGAAAAAATACCATTTCGTGGGATGATAAATTCGTGGATAAAACACCTGTTTATAATATCTTCTTCTATTGTCCGTAACTTCCTTTGAAGATCGGCGAACCGTTGACGACTCTACACACATGTAAACAGGTGAGTAAAATCAGTCTTATGCAGAAGGTAATCGAAATTAATCATTAAGGTGAGCTGATACAATCAGGCACCCGGGTAAAAAAAATTGAAAAAAAATTATAATAAAAATTGTATCAATTTCTTCATTAGATATTTACGTAAAGGTAGAATAAAAAATGACCTCATTCATTGAGCCAAGATGACCCCAGATTTAACTGGTTTCTGATCAAATAAATATTTCTCGAAGGTGTAAATTTGGTGAAAATTCAACTTCTTTCGCTCGAATACAATTTTATCAGAATGACATGTGGCCAGTCCTTGTAAACAAAACACAAGCTGAAGCCATAATACAGATTTCACTGAAAGTAATAGAGCGAAACGAAATAACTCGTCTGGAACATGGAGTGTTACTCAAGATTAGTAATTAACCGTGATCATTTCAGTAATCTCTTAATCCGATTACGACCCGCGGGTGCTTGATCGGTAAAACACCCGAGTCCACGCCAGATGAGTGACTTTTTACCTCATCATAGAATATTCAGATCCTGTTATTTACATTTCATTAGAATGTGCATGGCAATGTGTATTGCCGGTAGTTCCGGTGATTATTAATAACCGGCAATACAATGTGTTCTGTATTATAACGATTATAAAGTTTATTTTATATCGTCAGTTGTTGTTATTTACTTTTATTTTTAATCAAATTTATTTAATTCAAATGAACTGTCGATATCGATAGATTTGCCGTTCGAAGTTCAACATTTTATTTACAAATGAAGTTTGAAAACTTTGAGATATCATCGTGAATTTAATATTTTTAAAGTGACTGAAACCTAAATCTAATGAAGATCGCCTCTCGATGTTCGGTCGCTCGAACCCCCCGATGGCTCGAATACTTGGCCAAAGTCCCATGGACTTCGAGCCATCGAAGTTCTATTGTACATATATATTCGTTGACATGTAAATTCGTGGGTCAAGGTATCCACGAAAACAACGAAAATTGGAACACCACGAAAATTAATGAATTCACAGTACCAAATATCAGTTCAATCACTGCAAGCGTTTAGAAAAAGGTGCAGAAAATTGTTATTTAAAAAAAAACTGAAAAACCAAGGGATATGTGCTTCATAAAAATCAGCAGAACAGAATGAAACATAAACTTAGTCTGTGTGATACTCAATGTGGTAGACTTGCATACCAATAATCAGCTCAAACGCTGAAAGCATTAAGAAATAAGTATGGAAAACTTATCTCAGACTGATGGACTGATGGGTTGGTGGGTCTAAAGCATACTCTGTCCATCTTTGTTGTGTGAGATATATAATAAAGAATTGGCATAGAACATGGGTGATTTCAGATCATGGTTCTGAGTGTTTAATATTCACTAAACAT